>JASDQU010013909.1:38496-60782 GCA_032191745.1 Picea mariana | reverse complement strand
AATGACATACATCCATAGGGATAACATCACAGAGTATTTTATCATTATACCCTCCTATTTTAAATTCAACTAAACACTGTTTAGTGACATTTACCTGATGTCCCTTCTGTAGCCATGAAACTTTATATGGACTCGGATGATCAATCGTCTCCAGCTCCAGTTTCTCCACCATCTCGGTTGAAACAAGATTATCTGTGTTACCACTGTCCATGATAACCTTGCACACCCTGTCTTTGGTCTTGCATGTAGTTCTGAAAAGTCGGTTTCTCTGAACTGTGTCCTCCACCTCCTTCTCGGTTGTTAAGAGAACTTTACGCATCATCAATGACCTTCCATCTTCTGCGTCTTTTGCTTCAGCATCTCGCCTTTGTGCCTCGGCGATGTGAGCTTCTCCTCCATCCTTCTTCTTATCTGGACAGTCAAATGACTTGTGCCCATTCTTTCCACACGTGAAGCATGTGATGACTCCACCTCTGCCTCTTCCTCTACCTATGGTACGAGGAAATGTGTTATTATCAGTGTATCCTCCACCCTGTTCTATATGCTGCCCCCATTGTTTAGCGTGCTGGCCTCGCTGTGAACTTCCACCTCTTTCTGTTCTAGTCTGAGGCTTCTTCCAGTCGTCCTTGGATTTTTGGAACCTATCTTGGGAAACCGACTTACCTTTGGGCTGACTCCTGCCTCGCCCTCGTTGTCTTGGATTACGGCTCAGATTCTCTTCATCTTTCAAAGCCATTTGATACGCATCGTCCACCATTCGAATGGTTGTCATACTCATCTCATCCTGGATATCGTATCTCAAGCCATTCATATGCCTGGCAACTTTTTCATCATCGCTCTCCCAATGACCTTCTCTGATATTTAGCCTGTAGAATTCTTCAGTGTATTCCTTCACAGTCATCAACTTCTGTCTCAGGTTCTACATCCTCCTAAACAGAGTGATTTGATAATCTCTTGGGATGAACTTTTCCTTCATCTTTGCAATCATTCGATCCTAGCTTTTAATTTTTTACTTACCTTTGTAACGTCTATCTGCTTGAATCTCATCCCACCATAATGTTGCGTGTCCTTTTAACCTCGTGACAGTATGCCTGAATTTCTTATCCTCTTCGATATCTTCATAATCGAAATAGGTGTGAAGATCCCTAATCCAGTCTAGAGGCTCTTCTGCATCCAGATTCCCTTCATAAGCTGGAATGTCCATCTTTGTTTTCGAACTCATCAAGGTGATAGCCTTAATTAATTACTCATTGGCTGCATCATTGGTTGCAACTTCTTCCTGTTGTCCGACTTCAACTTCGCCTTCGGAGTCACTCAGATCTCCAGTGCCGGCTGTGCATCTCTGTGCTGCCTCCATATCTTCTAGTCTCGCTCGGAGATCACGTATCTGTCTCTCCATTTCTAGATTCTGTGCTTGCCTCCCTCTTCTTCTCTGGTTCTCCCTATCCCCTGGATCAGGTGATTGTCTTTCTCTCCTCGGCGGCATGGTGAAATTTTCTTTTCTTCTCTGCTACAGAAAGCAAAGAAATTTTCTTTCTCTGATACCACTCTGATGCAACCACACCCTCAGGTACGCTGCTCACACAAGACCTTCTTTTCCCTTGGCCCGAAGAACTAAACTGCTCTTCAATTCCCTTATCGGGACCTCTCAATACCCACAAAGTTCTCCTTATAATCTCCCTACTCTAAATCGGGAAATCAGACTTCGCAAGATCGCGAGTCCCACAGTCGTAGGTTCGGGCCTCACCAATCCTTGAAACTCGATGGTAAACCACCAACGCTTCTTCTGCTTCTATCGGGAATTTCCCCGTCGAGAAATCAGCACCTACGTTGTTGCAAATTACTCGCCACATAGATCCCCGACTCCCAATCCGCGATGGTGCCTTCCTCCACTCTTTAGCTCCTTCCGTCTAACTCCTTTCCCATGCAACCTGCTAGTCCACTAGACCATGGTCATTTCCCCTGTCAGAGTTCGGAGTTCGCGATTCCGGATACTAAGAATTCTAGGGCTCACAAATCCCCGATGCCACCTGTTATTTATGCTATCACCTATGGCCCACACTTCCATCACGATCGAGAAATCACGATTCCCGTAGCACTAATTCACAGAACTCTCCAAGTCCCGAACCCCGATATGGGTAACACCTATCCTCCACTGTAACACTATGACTGTGTGGGCGTCGCGTTTCGGAGTTTCACGACTCCTGCTGAAATGATTTTCTCGTCACTGAGAATCCCGATATACAGATCCCCAATGCACATGAGAGCTTACTCCTCCACGTCGCCACCTGTCCTTTATGCTATCACCTATGGCCCGCACTTCCATCACGATCGGAAAATCGCGATTCCCGTTGCACTAATTCACGGAACTCTCCAAGTCCCGAACCCCGATATGGGTAACACCTGTCATCCACTGTAACACTATGACTGTGTGGCCTTCGCGTTTCAGAGTTTCATGACTCCTGCTGAAATGATTTTCTCATCACCGAGAATCCCAATATACCGATACCCGATGCACGTGAGAGCTTACTCCTCCACGTCGCCACTTCCTTGTCACCCCATCGGGTATCGCGAAATCATGATTCCTGATGCAATGATTTCTTCACTCCCGGAATTCACGATGAGTTGAACCCCGACTCCTTTGGATCCTCTGACACGTGTCATGCCCTGAGATCAATGGCTAGGATCTCCTTTGGGTTTTCGAAACCCACAAGGTCTCGATTCTCTTGCCTATCAAAATTCCGATGGCTCCAATATCCCGATGCCTTCGTGAAACTTCTCCTCTATGCACTAGGGCTTAATCCTGGTGCAACTTTTACTAGATCTGACAGCTGCCGATCTTTCATGAATTTCTTCTATGATTCTTGACCGTAGATTTCCTTCCCTCCTGGAGGATTTCTTGGCACGAAAATCTCTTCTGCGACCTTTTAATAATCCTGAAGGCATTTGCTCCTCCTGAGCTTTCTTTAGCTTCTCAGTCTTCTTAGAAAGAAGAACCCTTTGCTCGCACTCCTTGCGGCAATCCTGTGAACACTTTAGCTATTCGAGCTTCCTTTGACTCTGCACACGCCTGCGGCAGCAGTCCTCTAAAGCTCTCTTCTCAGATTCACGACTGAGACTTCCTCTTCAGCCTACGCACTCCTTGCACGACTTTAACAACCCACTTTCACTTCTGGGCGAATAAGAATAAGAGTTAAACTACCTGAGCCTCCATCAACGCACTCCTTGCGGATGTTTTCGACTGCACTCCCTACAGGAATCCTTTCTCAGATAGAGAAACAATTGAAAACTCATTCCATCTCCCCTTCAGACTTCAGTTTGAAACATGAAATCACATGCACAACATCTCAAAGCAAATACATAACAGAAAAAAAACATTCATGAGCATGCTAACGTCAATACACAGAGAACAACACAAACCATGGACTTGAATCAAAGCTTTCTTCTATTAATTCAAATATCTGTACATGGGTGTTCTTCACACAACTCTTTGCTTTCTCTTCTTCCTGAATGAATAATAATACAATGATACAATGAGGGTGTCTATATCCATTTTCCCTCCTGCTCCTAAAACTGTCTAATCTTGAAAATAAATTCTACCTACTTGCATTAACTAGATTAAATGCCTCCTATCTGCTAAGGACGAGAGAGTATCGCTCAAAGTCCAATAAAATATACAAAAGGTGCTCCTTCATAAATGCATCATTTAGACATTGGCGCATCATCTTTAATGAAAATTCAAAAAGTCTCGGCTGGACTTGTCCAACTGTTCATTGTCTTCCATGCTGGCTCGCTTGTCGTGGTCGATGCTCCTGCATCATACTCCCTTGCTTGAAAAATTGCATGGGCTCCTATCCATGAGCTCATGCACGGTCTGTCCATGCTTTTGAATATCTTCTTCAGTCTCCTAGCTGGCATCTTCCACTGGATGGCCCTTCCATTTGACCAGATACTCATAGTATTCCTTTCGTCTGGTCTTCTTGCTCACCTTCTTGTCGAGTATACGCTCCATCTGTGGCTTCTCTGCAATCGGCATCTGCTTCTGCCACTGAACCTCTGGTTTCTCATCACTTTCAGCTCCTGCTTCCTCAGCCTTATATGGATATAAGTCTGAGACATTGAATGTCGTAGATATTCCAATCCCATCCGACAACTCAATTTCATAAGCGTTTTCCCCTAATTTCCTCAGGACCTTACATGGCCCAATTTTCTTCATCTTTAGTTTATTGTATGTTCCCCTTGGGAACCTTTCTTTCCTCAAATGTGCCAGAACTAACTCACCAACTTCGAACTGAAGTTGTCTCTTCCGCTGATCAGCTATCCGCTTATATTCTTGATTTGATTTCATCAGTCGCTTCATCACCTAGCCATGAAGTTCTTTCATCACCTCTGTGAATTCTTCAACGCTTGCGCTCTTAGTCATTATCTGTTCTGAATACCTCAACTCTGAAACTCCTCTTGGCTGCCTGCCATATACAATCTCAAATGGAATTTTCCCTATGCTCCTTTCATTGAATCATTGTATGCAAACTCTGCCTGTGGCAATATACTGTCCCATTGGTTGTGGTGCTCTGTCACCAAGCTTCTCAGCAAATCTCCTAAACTTCTGTTCACCACCTCTGTTTTCCCATCTGTCTGAGGATGATAGGAAGAACTAAACATCAAGTTAGTCCCCATATTCTTCCAGAGTGTCCTCTAGAAATGTCCAATGAAATTTGTATCCCTGTCCGAAACTATACTTCTGGGTAACCCGTGAAGTCTAACGACCTCCTTGAAAAACAGATTTGCGATATGAGTCACATCGCTTGTCTTCTGACACGAGATAAAATGTGTCATTTTGGAAAACCTGTCAACCACCACAAAGATCGAATCATGTCCTCTTTGCGTCCTAGGCAATCCCAATATGAAATCCATGCTGATTTCATCCCACGGCCTCTCGGGTATGGGTAATGGTTCATAGAATCCCGCATTCTGCTTTCTGCCCTTTGAATGCTGGCAAATTCTACATCTGTTCACAAATCTCTTGACATCCGCTCGCATTCCTGGCCAAAAGTATGCTTCTCTTAGCTTTGCAAATGTCTTGTCATGGCCAAAATGCCCTTCCAAGCCTCTGCTATGTTTTTCCTTTAACAGATTCTCCCTCATGGAGCAAATTGGAATGCATAGTTGATTGCCTTTGAACAACAACCTGTCCTGGATCACATACTCTATCCACTGACTTCGGTCTCTAAGAACTGGGTTCTCAGCTGCTCCATACGCTTCATTGAAATCCTGATCAGCTGCATACATGTTCTTAAGATCATCAAAGCCTAAAGTCTTGACTTTGAACTCCTACAAAAAAAAACATTTCCTGCTCAAAGCATCAGCCACTTTGTTAGCAGTACCCAAAATATGATTAATTACAAATGTAAAATTTTGCATGTATTCGACCCACTTAACATGCCTCTGGTTCAACTTCTCCTGTTGAGTTACATATTGCAATGCATGGTTATCACTATATAAAATAAATTCTCTCAGAATAAGATAGTCCCTCCACTTCTTCAATGCATGTATAATGGCATAGAATTCTTTATCATATGTGGAGTATTTCTCCCTTGCCTCATTCAACTTCTTGCTGATATATGCAATTGGTCTGTCATCTTGACTCAAGACCGCTCCTATGGCAAAGCCACTCGCATCACATTTTACTTGGAACATCTTCTTAAAATTCGGCAACACCAAAACCGGTTGTTCCGTGATCTTCCGTTTCAACAGATTGAAACTCTTCTCTGCCTCTTCAGTCCAATGAAAAGATTTGTCACTTTTCCTGACTGTGTCCATCATCGCTATGCTAATCCCATTGAAATTTCTGATGAACTTCCGGTAGAAACTAGCCAGTCTGTGAAAACTTCTCACCTCGAAAACATTTCTCGGTGATGGACAATTTTTAATTACCTCCACCTTACCTGGATCCATCTTCAATTCATTCGTCGATATGACAAATCCCAAGTAAATTAGTTCTGTCTTCATAAATGAAGATTTCCTCATGTTGATCAACAACTTCTCCTGTTGTAGCTTCTTCATTACTGCAGCTAAATGCTTCAGATGTTCTGCTTTTGTTTTACTGAAAATCAATATGTCATCCAGATAAACAATGACAAACTTACCAATGAATTCCTTCATCACTTCATTCATCAACCTCATGAAGGTACTCGGTGCATTCGTCAAGCCAAATGGCATGACTAGCCATTCATACAACACTTCGTTGGTTTTGAAGGCTGTCTTCCACTCATCGCCCTCCCTCATGCGAATCTGATGGTATCCACTTTTCAAATCAACCTTTGAAAAAAATTTGGCTCCACTTAAATAGTCCATCCGTGGCAATGGAAACCTGTACCTGATGGTTATCTTGTTAATGGCTCTGGAATCGGTGCACATTCTCCAGCCTCCATCTTTCTTTGGACTCAGTACCGTTGGAATGACACATGGACTCAAACTTTTCCTAACCATCACTTTATCTAACAGCTCCTGTACCTGCTTCTTAACCTCCTCATTCTCCTGAGGCGTCAACTTGTACGTGGCTTTATTCGACAAACTATCTCCTGGTATGAGGTCTATATGGTGACTTATGCTCCTCATCGGTGACAACGAATGAGGTAATTCATCTACCACAATGTCAGCGAACTCTTCCAGTAGTTCCTGAATTTCTTCGGGCAAATCATCCACTCTTGTGCTGGTCAAAAGGATTTTGGGTTTTTTGACCACAAAGAATTGTGGATCTTCCTTCTTCTTTACTTCCATAAGAAGTTCCTTCCCACTCATGAGAAGTACAGTATTTCTCACTTCTGGTTTTACTTCTTTATCTTTAATTGGAAGTAACATATGTGTTTTCCCATTCTTCTCCAAAGTATACGTATTCATTTTCCCATCATGAACTACGTTCCTGTCATATTGCCATGGTCTTCCCAGCAATAAATGGCATACATCCATAGGGATAACATCACAGAGTATTTTATCATTATACCCTCCTATTTTAAATTCAACTAAACACTGTTTAGTGACATTTTCCTGATGTCCCTTCTGTAGCCATGAAACTTTATATGGACTCGGATGATCAATCGTCTCCAGCTCCAGTTTCTCCACCATCTCGGTTGAAACGAGATTATCTGTGCTACCACTGTCCATGATAACCTTGCACACCCTGTCTTTGGTCTTGCATGTAGTTCTGAAAAGTCGGTTTCTCTGAACTGTGTCCTCCACCTCCTTCTCGGGTGTTAAGAGAACTTTACGCATCATCAATGACCTTCCATCTTCTGCGTCTTCTGCTTTAGCATCTCACCTCTGTGCCTCGGTGATGTGAGCTTCTCCTCCATCCTTCTTCTTATCTGGACAGTCAAATGACTTGTGCCCATTCTTTCCACACGTGAAGCATGTGATGACTCCACCTCTGCCTCTTCCTCTACCCCTGGTACAAGGAAATGTGTTATTATCAACGTATCCTCCGCCCTGTTCTGTATGCTGCCATCGTTGTTCAGCGTGCTGGCCTCGCTGTGAACTTCCACCTCTTTCTGTTCTAGTCTGAGGCTTCTTCCAGTCGTCCTTGGATTTCTAGAACCTATCTTGGGCAACCAACTTACCTTTGGGCTAACTCCTGCCTCGCCCTCACTGTCCTGGCTTACGGCTCAGCTTCTCTTCAGCTTTCAAATCCATTTGATACGCATCCTCCACCGTTTAGATGGTTTTCATACTCATCTCGTCCTGGATATCGTATCTCAAGCCATTCATATACCTGGCAACTTTTTCATCATCGCTCTCCCGATGACTTGCTCTGATATTCAGCCTGTAGAATTCTTCGGTGTATTCCTTCACGGTCATCAACTTCTGTCTCAGGTTCTGCGTCCTCTTGAACAGAGTGATTTGATAATCTCTTGGGATGAACTTTGCCTTCATCTTTGCAATCATTCGATCCCAGATTTTAATTTTTTTCTTACCTTTGCAGCGTCTATCTGCTTGAAGCTCATCCCACCATAATGTTGCGTGTCCTTTTAACCTCATGACAACATGCCTGACTTTCTTATCCTCTTCGATATCTTCATAATCGAAATAGGTGTCAAGAGCCCTAATCCAGTCTAGAAGCTCTTCTGCATCCAGATTCCCTTCATAAGCTGGAATGTCCATCTTTGTTTTCGAACTCATACGGGCGATAGCCTTAATTAATCGCTCTTTGGCTGCAACTTCTTCTTGTTGTTCGGCTTCAACTTCGCCTTCGGAGTCACTCATATCTCCAGTACCGACTGTGTGTCTCTGCGCTGCCTCCATATCTTCTAGTCTGGCTCGGAGATCACGTATTTGTCTCTCCATTTCTGGATTTTGTGCTTGCCTCCCTCTTCTTCTCTGGTTCTCCCTATCCTCTGGATCGGGTGATTGTCTTTCTCTCCTCGGTGGCATGGTGAAATTTTCTTTTCTTCTCTGCTACAGAAAGCAAAGAAATTTTCTTGCTCTGATACCACTCTGATGCAACTGCACCCTCAGGTACGCTACTCACATAGGACCTTCTTTTCCCTTGGCCCTAAGAACTAAACTGCTCTTCAATTCCCTTATTGGTACCTCTCAATACCCATAGAGTTCTCCTTATAATCTCCCTACTCTAAATCGGAAAATCGGACATCGCAAGATCGCGAGTCCCACAGTCACAGGTTCAGGCCTCACCAATTCCCGAAACACGATGGTAAACCACCAACGCTTCTTCTGCTTCTATCAGGAATTTCCCCGTCGGGAAATTGGCACCTATGGTGTTGCAAATTACTCGCCACACAGATCCTCGACTCACGATCCGCGATGGCGCATTCCTCCACTCTTTAGCTCCTTCCGGCTAACTCCTTTCACATGCGACCTGCTAGTCCACTAGAACACGACCCTTTACCCTGTCCAAGTTCGCGAGTTCGTGAATCCAGATACTAAGAATTCCAGGGCTCACAAATCCCTAACACCACCTGTCCTTTATGATATCACCTATGGCCCACACTTCTGTCACGATCGGGAAATCGCGTATCGGGATATCGCGATTCCCGTTGCACTAATTCACATAACTCTCCAAGTCCTGAACCCCGATATGGGTAACACCTATCCTCCACTGTAACACTATGAATGTGTGGCCGTCATGTTTCAGAGTTTCATGACTCCTGCTAAAATGATTTTCTCGTCACCGAGAATCCCAATATACCGATCCCCGATGCACGTGAGAGCTTACTCCTCCACGTCGCCACTTCCTTGTCGCCCCATTGGGTATCGTGAAATCGCTATTCCTGATGCAACGATTTCTTCACTCCCAGAATTCACGATGAGCTGAACCCTGACTCCTTTGGATCCTCTCACACGTGTCCTGCCCTGAGATCAATGGCTAGGATCTCCTTCGGGTTTTTGAAACCCACAAGGTCTCAATTCTCTTGCCTATCAAAATCCCGATGCCTTCGCGGAACTTCTCCTCTATGCACTAGGGCTTAATCCTGGAGCAACTTTTACTAGATCTTACGGCTGTCGGTCTTTCGTGAATTTCTTCTACGAATCCTGACCGTCGATTTCCTTCCCTCCTGGAGGATTTCTTGGCACGAAAATCTCTTCTGCGACCTTTTAATAATCCTGAAGGCCTCTGCTCCTCCTGAGATTTCTTCAGCTTCTTAGTATTCTTAGAAAGAAGAACCCTTTGCTCACACTCCTTGCGGCAATCATGTGAACGCTTCAGCTGTTCGAGCTTCCTTTGACTCTGGGCATGCCTGTGGCAGTAGTCCTCTAAAGCTCTCTTCTCAGATTCACGATTGAGACTTCCTCTTCAGCCTGCGCACTCCTTGCACGGCTTCAACAACCCACTTTCACTTCTGGGCGAATAAGAATAAGAGTTAAACTCCCTGAGCCTCCATCAATGCACTCCTTGCGGATGTTTTCGACTAAACTCCCTGCAGGAATCCTTGCTCAGATAGAGAAACAATTGAAAACTCATTCCATCTCCCCTTCAGACTTCAGTTTGAAACATGAAATCACATGCACAGCATCTCAAAGCAAATACATAACAGAAAACAAACATTCATGAGCATGCTAACGTCAATACACAAAGAACAACACAAACCATGGACTTGAATCAAAGATTTCTTCTATTAATTCAAATATCTGTACATGGGTGTTCTTCACACAGCTCTCTACTTGCTCTTCTTCCTCAATGAATAATAATACAATGATACAATGAGGGTGTCTATATCCATTTTTCCTCCTGCTCCTAAAACTATCTAAGCTTGGAAATAAATTCTACCTACTTGCATTAACTAGATTAAATGCCTCCTATCTGCTAAGGACGAGAGCGTATCGCTCAAAGTCCAATACAATATACAAAAGATGCTCCTTCATAAATGCATCATTTAGACATTGGCGCATCATCTTTAATGAGAATTCAAAAAGTTTCGGCTGGACTTGTCCAGTTGTTCATTGTCTTCCATGCTAGCTCGCTTGTCATGGGAGATGCTCCTGCATCATACTCCCTCGCTTGAAAAATTGCATGGGCTCCTATCCATAAGCTCCTGCACGGTCTGTCCATGCTTTTGAATATCTGCTTCAGTCTCCCAGCTGGCATCTTCCACTGGATGGCCCTTCCATTTGACCAGATACTCATAGTATTCCTTTCGTCTGGTCTTCTTGCTCACCTTCTTGTCGAGTATACGCTGCATCTGTGGCTTCTCTACAATCAACATCTGCTTCTGCCACTGAACCTCTGGTTGCTCATCACTTTCAGCTCCTGCTTCCTCAACCTTATATGGATATAAGTCTGAGACATTGAATGTCAAGATATTCCGATCCCATCCAGCAACTCAATTTCATAAGCGTTTTCCCCTAATTTCCTCAGGACCTTACATGGCCCAATTTTCTTGGCAAAGACTGCTCCTATGGCAAAGCCACTCACATCACATTTTAATTGGAACATCTTCTTAAAATACGGCAACACCAAAACCGGTTGTTCTGTGATCTTTCGTTTCAACAGATTGAAACTCTTCTCTGCCTCTTCAGTCCAATGAAAAGATTTATGTCTTTTCTTGACTGTGTCCATCATCGTTGCACTAATCCCACTGAAATTTCTGATGAACTTCCAGTAGAAACTAGCCAGTCCGTGAAAACTTCTCACCTCGAAAACATTTCTCGGTGATGGCCAATTTTTAATTACCTCCACCTTACCTGGATCCATCTTCAATTCATTCGTTGATATGACAAATCCCAAGTAAATGAGTTCTAACTTCATAAATGAAGATTTCCTCATGTTGATCAACAACTTCTCCTGCTGTAGCTTCTTCATTACTACAGCTAAATTCTTCAGATGTTCTGCTTTTGTTTTACTGAAAATCAATATGTCATCCAGATAAACAATGAGAAACTTACCGATGAATTCCTTCAGCACTTCATTCATCAACCTCATGAAGGTACTCGATGCATTCGTCAAGACAAACGGCATGACTAGCCATTCATACAACCCTTCGATGGTTTTGAAGGTTGTCTTCCACTCATCGCCCTCCCTCATGCGAATCTGATGGTATCCACTTTTCAAATCAACCTTTGAAAAAAATTTGGCTCCACTTAAACATTCCATCAAGTCGTCCATCCATGGCAATGGAAACCTATACCTGATGGTTATCTTGTTAATGGCTCTGGAATCGGTGCACATTCTCTAGCCCCCATCTTTCTTTGGACTCAATACCGTTGGAATGGCACACGAACTCAAACTTTCCCTGACCAACCCTTTATCTAACTGCTCCTGTACCTGCTTCTTAACCTCCTCATTCTCCTGAGGCGTCAACCTGTACGCAGCTTTAATCGGCAAACTAGCTCCTGGTATGAGGTCAATATGGTGACTTATGCTCCTCATCGACGACAATGAATGAGGTAATTCGTCTACCACAATGTCAGAGAACTCTTCCAGCAGTTCCTGAATTTATTCCGGCAAATCATCCACTCTTGTGTTGGTCAAAATGATTTTGGGTTTTCTGACCACAAAGAATTGTGGATCTTCCTTCTTCTTTACTTCCGTAAGAAGTTCCTTCCCACTCATGAGAAGTACAGTATTTCTCACTTTTGGTTTTACTTCTTTATCTTTAATTGGAAGTAACATATGTGTTTTCCCATTCTTCTCCAAAGTATACGTATTCATTTTCCCATCATGAACTGCATTCATGTCATATTGCCATGGTCTGCCCAGCAATAAATGACATACATCCATAGGGATAACATCACAGAGTATTTTATCATTATACCCTCCTATTTTAAATTCAACTAAACACTGTTTAGTGACATTTACCTGATGTCCCTTCTGTAGCCATGAAACTTTATATGGACTCGGATGATCAATCGTCTCCAGCTCCAGTTTCTCCACCATCTCAGTTGAAACAAGATTATCTATGCTACCGTTGTCCACGATAACCTTGCACACCTTGTCTTTAGTCTTGCATGCAGTTCTAAAAAGTCGGTTTCTCTAAACTGTGTCCTCCACCTCCTTTTCGGGTGTTAAGAGAACTTTACACATCATCAATGACCTTCCGTCTTCTTCATCTTCTGCTTCAGCATCTCACCTCTGTGCCTCAGCGATGTGAGCTTCTCCTCCATACTTCTTCTTATCTGGACAGTCAAATGACTTGTGCCCATTCTTTCCACACGTGAAGCATGTGATGACTCCACCTCTGCCTCTTTCTCTACCTCTGGTACGAAGAAATGTGTTATTATCAGCGTATCCTCTTCCCTGTTCTGTATGCTACCCTTGTTGTTCAACATCTTGGCCTCGCTGTGAACTTCCACCTCTTTCCGTTCTAGTATAAGGCTTCTTCCAGTCGTCCTTGGATTTTTGGAACCTATCTTGGGCAACCGACTTACCTTTGGGCTGACTCTTACCTCGCCCTCACTGTCCTGGCTTACGGCTCAGCTTCTCCTCAGCTTTCAAAGCCATTTGATATGCATCCTCCACCGTTCAGATGGTTTTCATACTCATCTTGTCCTGGATATCGTATCTCAAGCCATTCATATACCAGGAAACTTTTTCATCATCGCTCTCCCGATGACCTACTCTGATATTCAGCTTGTAGAATTCTTTGGTGTATTCCTTCATGGTCATCAACTTCTGTCTCAGGTTCTGTATCCTCCTGAACAGAGTGATTTGATAATCTCTTGGGATGAACTTTTCCTTCATCTTTGCAATCATTCGATCCCAGCTTTTAATTTTTTGCTTACCTTTGCAGTGTCTATCTGCTTGAAGCTCGTCCCACCATAATGCTGTGTGTCCTTTTAACCTCATGACAACATGCCTGACTTTCTTATCCTCTTCGATATCTTCATAATCCAAATAGCTGTCAAGAGCCCTAATCCAGTCTAGAAGATCTTCTTCATCCAGATTCCCTTTATAAGCTGGAATGTCCATATTTGTTCTCGAACTCATCCGGGCGATAGCCTTAATTAATCTCTCATTGGCTGGATCTTCGGCTACAACTTCTTCTTGTTGTGCACTTTCAACTTCACCTTCGGAGTCACTCAGATCTTCAGTACCGGCTGTGCATCTCTGCGCTGCCTCCATATCTTCTAGTCTCGCTCGGATATCACGTATCTGTCTCTGCATTTTTGGATTCTGTACTTGCCTCCCTCTTCTTCTCTGGTTCTCCCTATCCTCTGGATCGGGTGATTGTCTTTCTCTCCTTGGCAGCATGGTGAAATTTTATTTTCTTCTCTGCTACAGAAAGCAAAGAAATTTTCTTGCTCTGATACCACTCTGATGCAACCGCACCCTCAGGTACGCTGCTCACATAGGACCTTCTTTTCCCTTGGCCTGAAGAACTAAACTGCTCTTCAATTCCCTTATCGGGACCTCTCAATACCCACATAGTTCTCCTTATAATCTCCCTATTCTAAATCGGGAAATCGGAGTTTGCAAGATCTCGAGTCCCGCAGTCGCAGGTTTGGGCCTCACCAATCCTCGAAATCCGATGGTAAACCACCAACGCTTCTTCTGCTTCTATCGGGAATTTCCCCGTCAGGAAATCAGCACCTACGATGTTGCAAATTACTCGCCACACAGATCCTCGACTCCCGATCTACGATGGCGCCTTCCGCCACTCTTTAGCTCCTTCCGGCTAACTCCTTTCCCATGCGACCTGCTAGTCCACTAGACCACGGTCCTTTCCCCTGTTGGAGTTCACGAGTTCGCGATTCCGGATACTAAGAATTCTAGGGCTCACAAATCCCCAACGCCACCTGTCCTTTATGCTATCACCTATGGCCCACACTTCCGTCATGATCGGGAAATCACGTATCGGGATATCGTGATTCCTGTTGCACTAATTCACGGAACTCTCCAAGTCCCGAACCCCGATATGGGTAACACCTGTCCTCCACTGTAACACTATGACTGTGTGGCCGTCGCGTTTCGGAGTTTCGCAACTCCTGCTGAAATGATTTTCTTGTCACTAAGAATCCCAATATACCGATCCCCGATGCACGTGAGAGCTTACTTCTCCATGTCACCACTTCCTCGTTGCCCCATTGGGTATCGTGAAATCACGATTCCTGATGCAACGATTTCTTTTCTCCCAGAATTCACGATGAGCTGAACCCCGACTCCTTTGGATCCTCTAACATGTGTCCTGCCCTGAGATCAACGGCTAGGATCTCCTTCAGGTTTTCAAAACCCACAAGGTCTCGATTCTCTTGCCTATCAAAATCCCGATGGCTCCAATATCCCGATGCCTTCGCAGAACTTCTCCTCTATGCACTAGGGCTTAATCCTGGTGCAACTTTTACTAGATCTGACGGTTGCCGGTCTTTCGCGAATTTCTTCTATGAATCCTGACTGTCGATTTCCTTCCCTCATGGAGGATTTCTTGGCACGAAAATCTCTTTTGTGACCTTTTAATAATCCTAAAGGCCTTTGCTCCTCCTGAGCTTTCTTCAGCTTCTCAGTCTTCTTAGAAAGAAGAACCCTTTGCTCGCACTCCTTGTGGCAATCCTGTGAACGCTTCACCTGTTCAAGTTCCTTTGACTCTGTGCACGCTTGCGGTAGCAGTCCTTTAAAGATCTCTTATCAGATTCACGACTGAGACTTCCTCTTTAGCCTGGGCACTCCTTGCATGGCTTCAACAACCCACTTTCACTTCTGGGCGAATAAGAATAAGAGTTAAACTACCTGAGCCTCCATAACCGCACTCCTTGCGGATGTTTTCGACTGCACTCCCTGCAGGAATCCTTGCTCAGATAGAGAAACAATTGAAAACTCATTCCATCTCCCCTTCAGACTTCAGTTTGAAACATGAAATCACATGCACAGCATCTCAAAGAAAATACATAACAGAAAACAAACATTCATGAGCATGCTAACATCAATACACAGAGAACAACACAAACCATGGACTTGAATCAAAGATTTCTTCTATTAATTCAAATATCTATACATGGGTGTTCTTCACACAGCTCTCTGCTTGCTCTTCTTCCTGAATGAATAATAATACAATGATACAATGAGGGTGTCTATATCCGTTTTCCCTCCTGCTCCTAAAACTGTCTAATCTTGGAAATAAATTCTACCTACTTGCATTAACTAGATTAAATGCCTCCTATCTGCTAAGGACGAGAGCGTATCGCTCAAAGTCCAATACAATATACAAAAGGCTCTCCTTCATAAATGCATCATTTAGACATTAGCGCACCATGTTTAATGAAAATTCAAAAAGTTTTGGCTGGACTTGTCCAACTTTCATTGTCTTCCATGCTGGCTCGCTTGTCGTGGGCGATGCTCCTGCATCAAGATGCCACCATTCTAGTGAGTCCTTCACTCTGTATTTCTACAGTTTTGTACATTTTGCTCATTATTAGAAATTGTGTATTAATGTATATATGTGCCTCTTTTTTTTATCTAATATATCTCATTTATATTATTGGCTCTCTTGCAATATCTATGTCTACTCTTGTGTTATATCTTCGCTCTCATTTTGTGCCGAAAATAATTTGGATCAGTGGTATAAGAGCATGTTGCTCTTGATCCATTTTCAGTGCATGTCCCCGGCGAGGTATGAGTATAGAAAGTTGGGTATCGAGATTGTCTCTATTGAGGAAAATCTCTCTCGCATGCCCAAGAAACCCTCCATGGAAAAAGAAAACAAAAATTACTGAGCAGAAGATTCTATTAATCTGTTGCTTAAGAAAGCTCTCACGCGACAAAGGGATGAAATGATGGAGAATTTTTCCCACATCCTTCAATGCCTCCCAATAACAACATGCACGTCTTCATCAAGCGACCACTTTGGAGGCACCTCTCCATTCAAGGTACAAGTGAATTTTTATATTCCTGTATTTGAAGGCAGATCGATGTGGATAGCCTACAAAAATGGTTAAATATGCTAGAAGGTTATTTCTCTATTCACAATTTTTCTGACAGGGAAAAGATCACCTTCTCACTCCTCAAGGCTCTCCCCCATGTCAAACATTGGTGGGAAACTTATTGGGAGAAAATTTACATAGAGGAGTCTGGAATATATGGGTTCGAGACCACTTGGGATTTTTTTGTGATGTGGTCAAGGAATATTATTACCCTGTTGGTAAATATGAATACCATCACATGAGATGGACCACACTGCAACAAGAGAGGGGCCAAGTAGTTCTAGATTTCACCAATAACTTCCATACCTTGTGCACTAAGCTGGATATCAAAGACTCTGAGTGACATTTGGTTCTGAAATACCATGGGGCTCTACACAGATACATCCAAACTAAAATGGATTTTTTGGACATCTCATCACTGGGTGTTGCTTATCAATATGTTATTAAAATCGTGTAGAAATTTAAGCACGAGAACAAGTGGGAGTTCGAGTTTTTAAATCTGCAACAACCAAAGTATGGTAAATATGTCCCTAACAACTAGCCTTCAGAAAACTAGTCCAAGCCACACGAAAATAAGGGTAACGGAAAGACGAAGAAGGACACTGAAAAATGGTGTGATTTCCGCAAAATCCATTGGAACAACACTGATGAATGTCACTCAAAATAGTCATTGGTGGTCGAGATCAAAGACAATGAGATAAACCCTGATTCAGAATATGATTCATAAAATACAGGTAGAAGACAGATCATCGACGCAGAGCCCATTGTTATTGTTGTGATGTTCCAGGGTTAGCTTTTTAGATTCTCTTTATGTTAAAAATGCCTTTGGAGCCTTATTGTAATAATCATATTCTTGTGAATGCGAGTATCCATCACATATCTTCTCAGAGATAATATGCCACCATTCTATTGAGTCCTCACTCTGTATTTCTACAGTTTTGTACATTTCGCTCATTAATAGAAATTGTGTATTCTGATATATATGTGCCTCTTTTTTTATCTAATATATCTCTGTTATATTATTGGATCTCTTGAAATATATTTGTATATTTCTTTGTTATATCTCCGCTCTCATTTCGTGTCGAAAATAATCTGGATTATTTGGTCATTTTTGTAACAGGTAATTAACACGTTTTTGTAATATAAATGTAATGTTGTGAGATAGCGGAGATGATATGATGATCACCGTATTAGAGCCAGTTTTTGAGAGAGAGAAACAAAGATATTGTAAGGGTAAGGTTGTAAGTCATGGGTCGTGGAGCCTACTGCAATATTGTTAGCCTATGAGTGGAAATATGCAGTCTATGAGGGTTATTCCATAGAATTTCTAGTGAGGAGAAAGAATTATAAGGCACGCAACACTGTAACTTTTATGCAGAATAATAAAAGAGCCAGGACAACCAAATATTTGTGGGTGTAGCCCGGGGGGGTGAACCACAATAATTTTTTTGTTTTTGTGTGGAATTCTTCTGTTATTTCTTGCACATGTTTAGTTATGATGAATGGATTAATCTGTCATTAGCAAAATGCAATGCACAATAGAGTAACCAATATAATTACTATAGAATAATCCCTAAATGAATGAATATGATTAATGAGTGGTATATCTAAGATATAATGATGTGTTGATGTAATAGAATAATAAATATGATGTGTTTTGAGGTAGCAATAATGTCTCTCATCCCCACAGAAGTCTCCCTCCCAAGACTGCAAACATCTAGGTCATGTAGTCACCCATAAGCCATCTCGGGTGAGACTACAATGTGCACTCTATGCACAGTGTTTCCTTCTGGTCTTCAGAAGGGTCGATGGTTTGCAAGGTTTTGTTGGAAACCTAAAGTAGAACCCGGGTCAGCCCAAAAACCACCAACAAATGATTCTATTTTCGGTTGGAACCCAGAAGAACATATTGGAAGGGACTTGTTGAGAAGAAAAATGAAGAGAATGTAGTATTATAAGGGGTTTTTCAGACCATGGAACCCAGATAAACATGATATTAAATGATGGATGACAAAAAAAGAGCTATAATTTGCACAGAAAGACAATAGGAACCCTAAGTATACACCACACCAATATTTGGAGAGGTACATATTCACTGATTTTCATGAGGCATTTTTCTGTGAATTTCCACATTTGCTGCAGGAGCGGATACTGAGATTAAAATATACTCACCCAACTAACTGGATAAGACCAGTAGAATGGATTCTTGCAAATATTGGGCATCTACAAAAATTTAACAACAAATTCACGCGTGCAGTCGATTTCTGGCTAGACAATATCATTGTAGGATTCATTACCAAGTTTGCAGTCGATATTGTAAAATCATACAGTGTTGCAGAGTACGTGTTTTTGAAGGGTCCAAGAGGAAGGTATATTATATCACTCTACATGTCAATCAATATTTTTCTACATGATAAATATGTGATGACAATGGAGTTTGATAACTAAATAACTTTGCACGCATGGGGAGACTAGGGGAAGCACTAAGAATAATCTGAGACAAGGAGAGGGATTTAGATAGAGGTAAGCATAAGGAAGTTATGGAACCCATTATGATGGATGGAGAATAGATCAAGGAAATAATGGACAAAGTGGGAACGATGTGCAACGGAAGACCCTACCAATATAAGATTAATAGGAAAAAGAGGGCAGTAGCCGAGAGGTAAGGATTGGAAAGTGATGAAGAAAAGGTAGAGGATTTACATGCTACAGAGCATATTGAGGAAATCTTGTGTGCCACATATGAAAGAAAAACCAAAGGTCAAGGGTTCGGTGCAGAAGAATGAACTCCATTCCAGATCAAAATTAGTGTGGAACCCACAACCCCATGTGCGACTAAAACATCAAGAAATAAATAATCTTTTAGAAAACTAGAAATTAGTAGCATAAAGAGTCCAATAGGTCAAGGGACTAGTGAAAATTCAAGTTTAAGTACGATCTCAACTAGTAGTAGTCAATTATCTACACCACCCAGAGGTAGTACCGCAAATTTTACAATGGTAGGAGAAAATCCAACCATTCGGTTACCATAATTACACAGAGAAGGGTTGGAGGACTCACAGAAACACCTATTTATTTGTGAAAATATTTGGGAATCTAAAAAGATCATAGACGAAGACACAAAAGTGGCTCATCTCACAATTACATTAAAAAATTGTGCATTAGATTGGTTTATGAGCCTAGCAGTGAACAATCCACAAGGAGCACCTACAACCATCATAGATGTAAAGAAGGCACTAATCAATGAATTCCAATGACCAAGTTCATAAGATCAATATATGAATGAGATGATATAAATCAAACATAATCTAGGAGAGTCAGTTTGGGAAGTCAATCAGAAGTTCAAGTGATTAAAATACAAGTTGAAATATCTCATAACAAGCATGCAACATACACAACTATTTATAAACTCATTATTGCCACATTTTAAATACCCATTGAGGAAACATAAGTTTCAGACTCAGGCATAGGCTCTAAAAGCATCCCTACAAATGGAAGAGAATCAATATAAACATACAAATCCAGCTACAAAAGAGCTAAGAGAGGAACTCAATAATATTACATTTAAGTTGAATCAGAACAAAGGCAAGGAAAAATAGGGCAACTTTCTAGTGTACCTTATGCAGAATAGAAGGATACCACAAAAATGAGTGCCCACCATTTGTGCAGTAATTGGGAGCAGGGATGCCAAATCCCTTACCCAGATGAGGATTATGGTGTGAACTCTATAAAACACCTGGACATGATCCCTATCATTGTCCAATGATGTAAAAATACCAAACAATGCCTAAAAGTACATTCTAAATTTTCTGCAAGTCTGTAGGACATGGGGATAAGGATTGTCGAACCTTGTAACTTATGAAGGAAAGGACCTCAGATGCTTATAGGGTGTAAGCTGAACTAATGACATGACAACCTACACAACAATATAATAATGTGCAATAGTTTACAGTTCCACCATAATATAATCAAGTACCATAGTATAATACACGCATGTAGAAAATCAAGGCAACATAGGAGGACTCATAGGAGGAGTACGTGGAAGAGGAGGATTTGGAATAGGTCGAGGACCAATAACCTGCCACAATTTCAAACAACCTAGACATTATGCAAGGGATTGTCCACAACCACCAATACCATGCATGTACTGTCACGCAACAGATCATACTACAGAAGACTGTCCTATACTTTTGACAAAAAAACAAGACAAAAGGAACAAGAATAACCAAAATGTTCAATGGATTGCCACAAAAAATAGAGATGATGGTAAAAATATTAATCTAGTTACTCAAGGTGGAACAAAAACAGGAGCAGAAATAGTAAATCATAATCAAAACCAACACAAATGGGTTAGAAAAAATACAACACCACAACAACATTTTGATTCGCACAAGGAAAAATAAACATTCAAGTAGGCCAGACAAGAAATTTTGCATGAGAATATTGCTTCTACTTCAAATTTACAGCCAGGATATGATGGGCTAGTATATGATATGTCTTATCCATTTGATCATACCAGCAGAGGTCAACCTTCAAAACATGCAAGTAATCTAAGAAAAATTTTGGTGTCTTGCTTGAATTTATTGAATGATCAAACATCTCTATAAGTATTACAAAGTTCGATAGAAAAATGCAATTTTGAAGAAGAGATAAAACTAGAACAAAAGACAATAAATCATGTCCATAGGAAAACAAGAACAAATAGAGAGTTCAGTGTTAAGCCCTAATATTGTCTCATTACCCCTTAATTGGGGCATATTATATTAGTAATGTTATTTTATTTATGTCATCTTTAGGCCATTAGTTGTAATTATATCTCCTAGTCTCCTATATATACCAAGGAAACATTTTCATTTTGAATCATCTTGTACTTGAACATTTAAGTGGTGTAAAAGGAGGTTGATCCCTCGAAGAGGTTTATTATCTGAAATTATCTCTTTTTCAAGGTGTTGAGTACTTTTTCTGAGGTTTTTCTATGCTATATTGATATTTGGTTCTTAACATATGGTATCAGAGCTCAAGGTCTTGGGGTTTCATTGCTTCATCTGAGACACCTTGGAATTTTTGCTATAAATTTTTTTCTAAAATGTTTAAGAAGGAATGGCTTGGAGGATATTTAGTAGACTTATCAAGGTATATTGGGTTCAAAATTCAGCTCCTGAGGCATTATACTTTCAGAGATACATCCTGTACAAGATAGGGTTATGGAATCATCCTAAACTGAATCATTGCATAATTTTTTCTATAAAACATTTTCTGTAACATTTCATACCCTAAAATATGGAGGCTATTTATAGAAATTAGTAAGGTATATGTGATAAAATTTTCATCTTCTGGGTCATCTTAAATTTGTAGATACACCCTGTGTAAGATATGGTATCTGACTAGTCCTATTGACTAGTCTCAAGAAGGTGTTCCAGGTAAAACAATTTTAACTTCTTCCTACAGTATCCAAATTGAGTGGGATAGATTTCATTGGATCGTGGACATTCTGTAGTATTTCTAGTGCGAGTTTCAGAATTTAATATCAATTATTTTGTGCGGGGCACGCTATACAAGTGAGATCTCTTGGAAAAGCCAAAAACCGACAAGTTGTGGGGAAGTTACCATAAATTCCTCTTGGCACGTCCAATTTTGATCATACTTGTGTCATTGCAGAGAAGTAATATCAAATAACTATATAAAAAAAAGTTTCATACCCAGAAAGGCAGAAACTTGGGAGATACAATAGAAGAAATATTGTCTAGTAGAACCACCTCAAAATCAAGGTTCAAAAGTGATACTTGGCCAACATGCCACCCAAAAAGGGAACTTCTACACCAAATAAGCCTCCAGATAATCCTACTTGGACTCTTGATGAAGGTGAAGAAATGCATAGGGACATAAATGATTTACAAAAGAAGATAGTAACAAAATATGAA
>JASDQU010013909.1:18738-38396 GCA_032191745.1 Picea mariana | reverse complement strand
GAAGAGGCTTATTATATGAAATTATCTCTTTTTCAAGGCGTTGAGTACTTTTTATGAGGTTTTTCTATGCTATATTGATATTTGGTTCTTAACATTCAGACTAAATGAAAATATTGGAGACTTTAACATGGGTGACATCATATTAGATTTGGGATCTAAGGCAAATGTTCTTCATAAGAAAACATGGGAATGCATGGGGGAACCTAAACTGGGATATTCACCTATTCAACTGAAACTAGAAAACCAACATAGGGTAATACCAATTGGTCGATTGAAAGGAATACCAGTGGATTTAGATGGTGTGTGCACTATGGAAAATTTTGAGGTAATTGATATAGTGGATAATACTACCCCTTATCCAACATTGTTCGGACTAGATTGGGCATTTGAAAATCAAGCCATAATCAACTTGAAGGCCTGTAAAATGATATTTGAATCAGGAGAGTATCGATTCATAGAACCATTAGATCCTTCGAAAGGTGAAATATATGTTGAACCAATGGCATACAACTTTATTACAAAAGAGATAAACTGGTTATATAGAACTACCGCACATGAGGAAGATTACATTAACCCAACAACAGATGGAATGATTAACTGGAGAAACATCAGTTCTTGTGCTTCGGATTCTGACACGGGACTAGAGAATTGGAAACAAATCTTACATGAGATATCTACCAGAAGATGTGCAATAATGATGCGTGTACTAATATGGGTTGGTACAGTGGTAAGAGAACCTCCAAGTTTTTATGGTCAAAATGATTTGGAAGAATTATTAAAAAAGTTTGAGTTAGAAGTCCTGTAAAGTCAAAAATTATTAGTTTTATATATTTCCTTGAAATCAACACCTGCACATTGGTGGGGTACTCATAAAGAGAAGATCCATGATTGGTATCAATGAAAAATATTACCATGCATCATATTTGGCACAGAACATGATAAGAAACAAATGCATAAATACGATGGAAGAGGACAACTAAAAGAACATATAGACAAATGCATAACCCAATGGAGACTAATACCACTAGAGGAATGGCCACATCACTTCATTCATACATTAGAAGGCATACCAAGAAATTGGTATACAAAACTAGAACTGCGCAAAGGACTATAAATTGAAAATATTTGTAGCAAAACTTTGTAATCACGTTTGCATTTTACCATGAGAATCCAATGCTAGATGCAACACTGAAGTTGATAAAAGGAAATATTTTTGAAGAACCTAAAGTTGAAATTGTAACAACTTATCATAATCATAATTGACAAACAGTCAGATAGTTGTTACATTGTTACCATGTCGCAGAAGATGACCCAGCAGAAGAAAACCTGCGTGATATTCAGATAGAAAAAGTTGAAGGGGAAAGAGAAGTAGAAGGCACACAGTTATAGTCAGAAGAATTTTATGCACCACTGAAGATAAATAAAGTCAATATTGGAACAGAAGAGAATCCAAAAATTGCAAGTATTGGTGACGATTGGGACAACTAGACATTGGAAAGAATAACAAAACTATTGTGTGAATATAGTGATATATTTCCAGGAACATTTTCATAAATGAAAGGGGTAGTAGAAGAACTTGGAGAAATGAAAATCCCTCTATGACCAGATGCCAGACCAATAAGACATAGATCCTATAGGATGAATCCAGGATATAAACATAAAGTTAAGGAAGAGATTGATAAAATGTTAGAGGTTGGTATAATAGAACCTATTGAAGAATCTGAGTGGATTATCCCTATGGTATTTTAGGAGAATAAGAATGGGGGGATAAGGATCTGTGTAGACTTGAAGAAGTTGAATGATTCATGTCTGCATGATCCCTTCCCTACTACATTTACAGATGAGGTGTTGGAAAATGTAGGAGGACAAGAAACATACTCATTCACTCTTGGATTTTCAGGGTATCACCAAATCAAAATAGCACCAGAGGATCATTATAAGACTACATTTTCCACATAATGGGGGTCATACCAATACATAGTGATGCGCTTTGGATTGAAAAATGATCCTGTTATTTTTTCAAGAGTAGTGGTAGTTGCATTTAAATATTTTATACATAAATTTTTGGAGGTTTATTTGGATGATCGAACAATATACAGCCTATTGAAAGATCATGTTGAAGTTTTAAAATTAATGCTAGATAGGTGTAGACAATGCCAAATTTCCTTGAACATTAAGAAATGCATATTCAGCACACCATTTGGAATTATGCTAGGGCATGTGGTTTGTAAACAAGTTATGCTGGTTGACCCTGCAAATATTGTTCTCATTGTTAATTTACCACCATCTAAGTCAATGCACCAATTAAGAGCTACACTAGGTCATATAGGCTACTATAGAAAGTTCATAAAGAGCTATGCAAAGATTACTACACCCATGGAGAAACTGTTAAATAAGGATATCAAGCTTCAATGGAATGATGAGTGCCAACAAAGTTTGGACATCTTAAAAGATAAAATGGTGACAACACCAATTCTAGTGTTTCCAGATTGGTCAATAGAGTTCCATGTTTGTGTGGATGCCTCTTCAATATCACTTGGAGCAGTAGTAGCACATCCAGGAGAAGGTGATATAGATCACCTAATAGCAGTTGCAAGTAAGAAACTCTCATATTCAGAACATAATTATAATACAACAGAGAGAGAAGGTTTGGATATGGTGTATGCATTACAAAAGTTCATACATTATTTATTAGGACAACATTTTAAAATGTTCACATATCACTCTTCTGTCGGATACCTAGTCAACAAGCCAGTGTTGGGGGGGAGAATAGGTATATGGTTGTTGATATTTCAAGAGTTTAATTTTGAAGTAGTAGTGAAACCTGAAAGACTGAATGCAGGTCCAGATCATCTGTCTAGGATAAATAATGGGGAAGAACCAAGAAACTTGGAGGACAATTTTCCTAATGCACAACTCTTTTTAGTGCAGATTTTTGATGAATGCTTTTCTGACATCATTGAAATTTTTAGTACAGGATTTTCCCCAAAGGAATACAATATTGTGTAGAAGAAGAATTTGGTGGTTAGAGTTGCAGATTACCAACTTATTGCAGGAGACTTGTATAAACTAGGTGCAGAAAATATTCTAAGGAGATGTGTCATGGAACATGAACTTCCTATCATCTTGGCAGAATCACATGAAGGAATAGTTGGAGGAAACTATGCAGGAAAATCCACTGCCCAGAAGATAATGTGTGCAGGAATATGGTCAACAACAATTCCTAAAGATGCAAAGGAATATTTCCAAACTTATGATGTTTGTGAGCGAGTAGGAAAACCATCTAGGAGGGATGAGATGCCCCTAAAACATCAAGTAACCCTTAAAGTGCTTGACAAATGGGAAATAGACTTTGTAGGAACAATCGAACCACCAACTAAAAGATCAGGAGCAAGGTATATTATTACAGCAATAGAATAGCTAACCAGATGGGATGAAGCAACAATAGTAAAAGATTGCAGTGCAGAAACTGCAACACACTTTCTGTTTGAACAAGTAATTACAATATTTGGATGCCCTAGAATTCTGATGAGTGATCAGGGAATTCATTTTCTCAATAATACTATTCAGGCAATGATTGAATAATTTGAAATACATCAGCAAAAGAGCACTCCATACCATCCTCTAGATAATGGAATAGTGGAAGCATTTAATAAAATATTGGAGAATTCCCTAACTAAAATTTGCAATGTAAACATGGATGATTGAGATCTAAAGATACCAGTAGTATTATGGGCCTATAGAACCACATGCAAGAAACTCACATGGAAAACACCTTTCATATTGGTGTATGTTCAATAAGCAGTAGTCCCTCTAGAATATTTGACACCTAGTCTGCCCATTGCATACATTACAAACATGACAGAAAGAGGCACAATACAAGAAATATTGTCTCAACTCATGGAACTAGAAGAGGACATGATTATGGTTGGTTTCCATCAAGAAGTACATAATTCCAAAGACCAAGCTTGGCATGATAGAAACATTAAAAAAGAAAACCTTTTTAAGGAAGGAGATCGGGTTCTTCTCTATGAAAACAAATACTTACAATGTCCACGAAAATTCAGGATGCATTGGCTAGGGCCATATGAGATAAAATATTTCACAGATGGAGGTGTTTTGTAGTTGCGGGATCTAGCAGGAAAATATATTCAAGGATTGGTTAATGGAAGTCGACTGAAACTGTATAGGGACAGTCGACCCAATAGTATGTAGAAGATGCAACGCATAAAATTACAATTGTACATAGTGTATATAGTAGAAGCTAAAAAGAAAAAAGAAAAACAAAAATTGGAAAAATAATAAAAATACAAAACGATGCAGTAGATGGATACGTGTTAAACATGCAATTAGATAATAAAGTGTGTAGCAGATAGTAATTTCTATGAAAGAAACATAATACACTGTGCACCATAGAAATCTGACTAGGCAGAAAAAGCAGTGCGCCAACACAGAAAACAACTGGAAAAAGAAAAAGTGGTGATCGAAAAATTATGGCACGATAGGGAATTTATGGCATGACCTATAAAAGTAGAAGACATGAATGAAAAAGACTCATTGTGACTTTGTTTAAACTAGAGCCGAGGGAGAAAAAAAACTTAGTGCGAGCGGGTGATTCCAAGTTGTTCATTCATGATTCAGAGCAACCATTCCATATTTAGAAAAATGACACCCCCGAAGCTTGGAGATCCCAGCTGTGTTGCAAGGAAAACATGAAGTGCCGCGACATTTATGCAATACCTAACAACCGATGGATAAAATATAAACTAGCCTGAAGGAGTCATGGATGTTGACACCATTCCATCCCCAATGATCGAACCAAGTTAGTTTGACGATTGTAGAAGAACAGGACCAACAAAAATCAATAGTGGGGGAAATGGACATTGACCCGCCGAGAGAAATGAAAAACCCTAGCACAGAGAAAAAACACACGAAAAAAATAGGGTGAGGAAAAGCACAATAGATGAATGAGTAATATGATGAATGGAAATAATCTGATGAGCCCAAGAAACAGGCAGAGGAAGTGCAACACCTTGCAGTAGAGCAAATGCAACAATCGAATGAACAAGTGCAGGTTGAAGACATTACAAACTAGCAGAAAATGGTAAATGAAGAAGAACGTGACAATGAGGAAGAGAACCAAGTGGACATAATAGAGCCATGAGTAGGGAAAAATAAGACAAGGGAAAAACTTGCAGCACTAAGAACATCGCACAAGCAGAAGGAACTCACACTGTCACTGCCACAGATACCTGAAGGAATTAAATTACTTCTTGACATGTTAGGATTTGTTGATAAGATTCAATATGTTGACCATGATGTTGCAGATATGGAGAATTTTCCTGAGATATTGTGTCATAGGGGAAGAAGTACAGTGGGCTATGAAGGATTATCCTAAAGAGTGGAAGGTTTCAGTAATATCAAAGAAAGTACCAAAATCCAAACCACAAGTAGAGCCTAGACCTTCACAATATTAACCATCACAAAAACAAACACAAGGAAAGCTACAAAGCACACAAAAAAAATAGGGGGGTAGCACAACAACTAAAAATACAAGGCAGAAAAACATTATACCAAAGGATTCAACTCAGGAAAAGGAGCGAACAAAAGAAATAAATGGAGGAATGCAGACCAATATCAATATTCCTATGTAGGAGGAAATAGGAGGTGGAAATCTCTTAGATATGTATATGCCAACTCAAACCACATAGATAGAGACACTGCAAAGGAAAAGAACATTGTTGTAGATAGTATAACAACGCACGAAAATGAAGGCACACAAAGACATTCCTCAGCTTACACTTACAGAGGCTGATGCAGAATTAGTAGCAGAAAAAGTGCAAGATCGCATGGTGAAAGCCTTGTATGATGCTGAGAAGAAGAGGGAGGAAATGATGAAGAAATTGATAAAGGTAAAAAATGCATTGGATTAGTTTCATATTACTACAACACATCAAAATTATTAGGTACAACAACATAAAACCTCTCAAGAAAGACTACTTCCAGAACATGAGACAATGCAAACCATAGTTATGGGGAGGGAAAATTTTTGTATCACCTAGGGGATGTTGCAGGTAGATGAAGACACAACGTAGATGCCACTGAAGGATATAGATCATCTAGACTTGGCACTATCAAAGAATCCAACTAAAGTGTTGTACAAACTATAGATAAGTGTCGCGCAAGAAATATAGTCAAGGGACCATGCATATGCCACAAGCTTACAGTTGGCCAAGGAAGTAATTAATACACTGGAGATAACTCTTAACCAAGTGCAGTTCAAGAGGGATGAAACAAAGAAGCACACTGGAAGAATAGAGAAACAAGTTGAAGAAGTATTTAAAACCATTCCTGACAGCACAAAATGAGAGAATATACCCAAAGAGGATAAAATTGAGAAAATAACACAAGCTATGGAGACTTACAGAATCCAAATTACGGAGTTGATAGTACGTTTAGCACTTGTTACTCCACCAGAAGTAAGAATACAAAGAGAGCAAGAGGCTACAGGTCATATAGAAAGCATTGTGCTTGTAATCCAGGAAATAGCAGATCTTTACAATATGAGCATGCAACTATGGACAAACCTTCAAGAGGATGGGAAAATTTAGGAGTTAGATGAACAAGAAGAAGGGATAAATACTGCGATGCAAGAATTGAAGTAGAAGCAAAAAACTACGACAAAACCTGACAGACTGAAAAGTGCACAAGAGATGAAAAATCTGCACGCAGAGCTTAAGTCCATACAAGTATATAAGCAATCAAGGAAGACTTAGTTAGACCCATTACAAGAAGGAGCAGAACAAATTCTCACTAATATTGACACAAAAAGGGGCCAAATTGAACAAGTTGGCTTAGAGAGTGGGGAACTATTGAAGGAACACATTACTCCATAGACTGTGGAGATTATAGCAGGAAAGAGCGCGCAGATAAAATCCCAAGTTGAAGAACTTACAAACAGGTTTCAGGTGCTCAAGAAGTTAGTACAGGAAGCACACACTACCTGAGTGGCTTGGGATGAGCCACATGTGAGTTTTGGGGGCTTGTTGGCGCAAGCCATTTTGGAAAAAAGTTTGAGGAGATGATGATAAGGATAAGGATAAAAATAGAAGATTATGGAAAGGCACAATAATTAATGAAGGAAGTTAGGTAATGGACCAAATAAGGAGCGCACACCGAAAAACCTGTAAAGTAGTGCCAGGAAACCAGGAAAGTCAAATAAAGGAAGAAAGATGTGGATCAACTAGGAAAACGGTTGTATTTTGGACCAGCTGCGATCAAGGAGTTAGAAAGTGGAAAAATATAATCCACCTAGGGTTAGTTGGTTAGGTTTTTGGTCATTTTTGTAACGAGTATTTTACCCCTTTTGTAATATAAATATAATGTTGTGAGATAGCGGAGATGATCTAATGATCGCAATCTTAGAGTCAGTTTCTGAGAGAGAGAAACAAAGAGATTGTAAGGGTAAGGTTGTAAGTCATGGTATGTGGAGCCTAATTTGATATTGTTAGCCTATGAGTGGAAGTATGCATTCTATGAGGGTTATTACATAGAACTTCCAGTGAGGAGAAAAAATTGTAAGGCGCACAACACTGTAACTTTGATGCAAAATAATAAAAGAGCCAAGACATGCAAATATTTGTGGACGTAGCCCAGTGGGGTGATCCACAGTAAAGGATGTGTTTCTGTGTGGAATGCTTCTATTATTTCTTGCACATGTTTAGTTATGATGAATGGATTAATCTTTCTGTAGTAAAATGCAACACACAATAGAGTAACCAAGATAACTACTATAGAATAAAGCCTAAATGAATGCATCTAATTATTGAGTGGTATATCTAAGATATAATGATGTGTTGATGTAATAGAATAATAAATATGATGTGTTTTGAGGTAGAAAGAATGTCTCTCATCCCCACATAAGTTTCCCTTCCAATACTACATATATTTGGGTCATGTAGTCACCCATAAGACATATTGGGTGAGACAGCTACATTGTGCACTATGTGCGCAGTGTTTCCTTGTAGTATTTATAAGGGTCGATGGTTTGTAGGGTTTTGTTGGAAACCTAAAGTAGAAACCGGGTCATCCAAAAAACCTCCAACATATATTTTTTCTATATGGTTTTTAGTAGACTAAGAACACTTATGCATTTAAATTATCAACCAGGGTTTCCAATGTACTTGTGAGATGTTGTGCACTATATGTGTAGGCTACAAATTCTCAACTTGCATTAGTTTGTCTAATATGCTTCTACATAGAGAGGAGATTGAACCATCACACTTCGTAAATCCAAATCCCAATCACTCTTGGAATTGATCATGTATTTGAACACTGACCATACTAAGGAGAACCTTCATGTCACCGAGAAATCACCTTTCATGATTTAGGCACTTCCTATTTCCATAAATCATATCTCTTATTGTTGGAAAACTTTGATAAAGAACTAGTCTGTGAGTTAGAAATTGCATTACAATAAATTAAAAGATGTATAGGAAATCAATCTATGGAAATAAATAAATGTACACACAAAAGGAAATGAAAACTATTGAATTTCATAACTTCTCGTTCTCATGGAGAGAGATCAGCCTCCCCAGAACAGGGCAACGAACTAAGAAGCTACATCAACACAAATTGATTAATTCACACACTATAGAAAACTCTAAAACTACAATATATATTAAACAATGATTTCAAAAGAAATTTATTCTATACCATCAGAATTTGGAATGTTCCTATTCATAAAAACTAGCAGAGCATCTGTGTGTTCCAAAATAAAAGAGACAGGGTTCCTCGATTCCTGTAGTTTACAATTTTGATTACAACTGAATTTGGAGCACTAAGTTCCATAACTGAGTGTAAGCTCCCCAAAACACACATACAATAGCCAATCCAATCGTTTGTTGATTGTGATTCTTAGACACACGAGTATCATAATTCATTCCCACATATGAATACCAATTCAATGGATCGATTGTGGGCTATTATATTACAACATATTCGTTGATTGCTCCAGGAAAGAATAAGGATGTATTGTTGTGATGGAAACACCCTAGTTTAAGTGTGTAGATGCCTTTGGTTATGAATGATGCTACTTTCCTCCAACAAGTAGGCATGTTAAAATATTCGATATCTCTTTAACCTATCTTGATTGTGAAAATCCATCCCATGTAGAATATGTTGTAAGGGATATGCAAGTGGCAGGGACAAATTAGTTATGAGCCAATTGTAATTAATATTGGAAAAACGAATTTGCATATGTGGGCATGTGGAAATTCTCCCTCCAACTATTAAACATGGATTTGGACCCCTTAATATCTTCCTTGACTCTCCATATCATTTGAATTCATAGCATCTTTAGTTTAACCATTCCCAAACTAGTTGCTTGACTATTGTTCACCCCCTTTAGATCCATGGATTACAAGAAAATAACCAATCACTGAAATCTACGTTGAAGAATAAGCAATATATTCAATCAAACCAAGTAATTGTTTGATTCCCGTCAATTGCTGACTAGGATATTCAATGGCGTGTTTTTTATGGTGACATCATCATTTTTTTAAGAAATTGCTTGGACTCATGAGTACCCCGCAGATGTGGTTTATGGTTATGTAAAAGCTATCACATAATAGCAATTATAACTTGGATACATGGAAAAGGAAGATATGGATATTATGGTTCTTTTATCCATAACATGTGAAACTTTGAAGTTATATCCTGTAACAACTTGTCCACACATGAGCTATTACTTCAAAAGTAAATACAAAATACACTACTTCTTCCTAACTTCAATCATGATTCATTGAAGTACTAAGAAATGCAATGGAAAACACTTTGAGCCAGAATCCCACAAATGAGCATTAAAATGGAATTATATGTGGTCATGGGTAAATATAAAGGGATTAAAAGTAAGGAAAAGAGGATGTCAAAAGATGGTAATTTTGTGACTCGTCATCTCCCCCAAACTGGATACGTTGCATGTCCTCATGCAACCCTGTACCTTTGTATCAACCAAACTGTAAGGACACATGTTGAATGATGCCTTTTCTTTTCCAATGCATACAAACCAAGACTATTGTCAATACCCTTCCAATTTCCTTTACTATCCAACTGAAAATTATGTTGATAAAATACATCAATTTATTGCCAAATACCATCTTGAAATCCCTTCAAATAAGGGTTGATCCATTTTTTTCAAAATATGTTGAGACACATATCATCATTTAATTAGCCAATCATGCTTGGTCCATCTAATAATTTATCAACCCATAGTCACCTAGAACTTTTTAGAAATCTTGTATGGTTTCAAGAGTGATCTATGGAAAATATAGCTCCAACAATAATATCTCTAGGCAATTTTCTACATGGATTGTACAACAAGATGCTACATGCCTGACTCTGTAGCACACTGCTATATGCTCGATTCCATGGCAAGCTACTACATTCCCGATAAACAATAGATTTCTCACAAACTATAATCTAGGTTTTTGATAAATTTTGCAGGAATACCTATTATAATTTATTGCTTCTCCCAACCAAAAATCATGAGTACCCAGATCACATATTGTCTTTAGGAGGTTTATGATGACTTCCAACTTTGGCATGAGAATTTCTGTAGCTCATGCCATACATAGAGAAAATTATTATGGGAATTCTCTGTAGTAAAGTTAATGTTTTTACAAAGTAATTTGTCATTTTGTGTTGCTAAGAGGATCTTCAACCAATGCTCATGTATGGTTGAACATTATGCCCTCAATTCACTTGATTTGAAACTTACTTGAAATAACATATCTCATAACCTGTCTAGTATCAAATGTTAATTTGAATACTTATTTTGGTATTCCAGTAACCAAGGCCACTTGCAAACCATGGCTTTCAAGAGAGGCTCAATATATTTGATTTGTATTTGTTGCATACTTGAATATACCATCATAGTTGGACCATGAATTTGCAAATCCAATGCTAGGATTGTGTCTTTCCATGGAGAATCTATAGAAATATTTGTCTATAAATCACTTTTTCCCATAACTAATGTAGGTGCATAGTCAGATAATTTATTTTCCTGGTGTTGCATGGCTGAAGATGCCATGGTGCCTCCAATATTGGATTTGCATGCCAAATTTAGCATACTAGTAAACAAGGTCTTAGACTCCCCCACCAAAACATGTATATCCTTGTTTGGTTGAGAATTCACATAGAGAGACATTGATTTTGATCCAAACCCTTCTTGCATGTTGGGATAAGTTACATAATAACTTAAAGCCAATCCAAAATCCCGAGTGGCCTATTTGTAAATAGCACTCAACTTTCCTACTAGAGCTTCAACAAGTATATCTAATTAAGTGATATCATACCAATAAAGGAAAAAAATCCTATTCCAAGAACACACACAAATTTTCTTTGTAAGATCCAAACATGCAAACCAATCTGAACAACACTCAAAACCTACATCAGAAAGGTGCACATCATGGTAGCATCAAAATCATTCTTTTTCATTTGTTGCATCAAAGTTACGGTCTATTTTCCTTGTCCATGAAGAATTTTAGAGATAGACTCTTCTAGCGCATTTCATCTCAACACGTGTCTTGAGAGCCTTCGTTAATATGCCATCTTGTCCACAGAATCCATGCCATTCAAATTTTGCAGAGTTCTTTTTTTTTTTCAATACTAAGAGCTCACAAAGAGATTCGACAACCACTCTTGATGCCCCTAATAGTAGTTTATCATGTGATATAGATGTCTTGCGAGACTGTTCTCAATAAATCTCTACAACACTCTTCCCGCATGGAAACTAGTCAATTGGTGCCACTTTAACATATTTGGAACAATTAAAACCATAATTAAAGCCAACATGGTATGCTCGGGGGAAAGTAAGTACAATCTCTCCAACTTTTTGTACACACCTATAAACTGGTACACCTTTTAAATTTAAAAACAGAGCGACCATCTTATGTAACAAGTTCAATTGTTATTCAAACAAATTTGGTAGATGCTTTCTCATTGCTTGCTCCAACTACACATTTGCACTCCCTGGAACCCCATACCACACCTTAGGAGCACCCGAATGCATTTAATTTAATGAGTTGAAGTGATGATCCTCCACATGCCAAAAAAATGAGGAGAAGAACATTCCATGTTAAAGCCATGAGACTAACGCCCCAAATATGTATCCTCCTTCATGTGATATCACAAACCTTGGATGTAGAGAAAGTTTGTTTAAATTCCAACCTAATGTTGCATACTTTTGGAAGGATTCCAATGTAAACTCTGACCCACAATCAAATCCAAATATGGCTTCTTAATCAGACAATAAAACTTTGGAATCAATTTATAAAATATATAAATGACCACGTCCAGAGGACCTCTCCATATTTGAATGCATTCTTCTCTTCCATCTTCCACAAAAGGTATCATCCATGTCAAAATATTTGAGTTATGGAAAGCTAAATTCATACTACGAAGGTGCGCCCTTCAAAAATTTCCCTTCTTTTTAAGTACCATAGCAAAAAAAGAAGAAACATCCTGTACAAATCCACACCATTACATTTGGGTCAAATTACGACGGTGCGTTTGACGCAATTGCCACTTTATATTGTCGGGAGAATGAAAAAATCGGACCCCCTCAAACGTCGTTTCACATGACGTCACTTTTTCGATGCCATACCTATCATCTCTATTGTGATGTTTCATGTAGACACGTGTCATCTCATATTTGACTTTCCAAACCCCGTATAGTCGTCGCTAAAGTGACTTCATAGACATCGGAATTCTGACGTCCCATTTCGTCGGTCTCCACTACATGGATTCTATGGGAGCAATGTTACCATACGTCGTAATCTTGTCATATGGTAATGTCGCTCAACCAATGGTCCGTTATTCATCTTTGACATGTGTGTTATGGGATCAACGTTACTATATGTTGTAATACTAACATATGGTAATGTCTCTCAACCAACGGTTCGTTATTCATCTCCGACGTGTGTGCTATGGGAACAACGTTACCATATGTCATAATACCGACGTATGGTAATGTCTCTCAACCGACGACCGGTTATTCATCTTCTACGTGTGTTCCATGGGAGAAACGTTACTATACGTCAATATTATGATGTATGGTAACGTCACTCAACCGACGACCAACTATTTATCGCTGACGTGTGTGCCATGGGAGCGACATTACCATACGTCGCAATATCAACGTCATGTAGGTATTTAAAAAAATAAATAAATGTAAATTGTCAATCACAAGGTTTGTTGTCTCCAACCTCAATGACATCACAAGGAAAATGGTTACAATGAAACTCACTAGATAAAACTAATGGTATGTTGTTCCAAGTCACTATTTTCATTTATTTTTCCATGGGACCATCTAGGGAAAGTGACCCTAAATTGTCCACACAAGCAACCTACAACTTGAAACAACTCAAGAACCATGAGTCATTTCTATAAGAAGTTTGCTTCATTAGATTCATCTTCATAGGACAATGCTAATGACACCCTTATCCATAAGTCCTTAACCATACAATCATGAATAATAGAATATTTTGGATTGAGATTGTTTGCACATGTATTAAAGCACCAGATTTGGATCTAGGGGTCAAATTATGAGAAATCTCATATTCAACCTCGATGACTACTTGGGATGATGTACCTAATGAAACTCACTTATTGCAACTAATATCATGATGTTCCTAGTCATGTGTTGCATTTTTTCCCTTGGGACCATTTTAGGGAAAGTGTCCTTGAATTATCCAAGTAAATAAGCTACAACTCAAAACAACTAAAGAACTGTGAGTTGGTTCAATAATCAGTATGCTCCATTAGATTCATCTCCATGTGACTATTTCCAATAGAACCCTTCTCCATGAGTCTTTGGACATGAAAATGTGCATAAGAAACAATAATGGTTGAGGTCATTTCCACATGTGTTAAAGCACCAAATTTGAATCCAGGGGTTAAATAACAAGATCTCACACATTCAACCTCGGTGACTACTCAAGGATGATGGACCCAATGAAACTCAATTTTTGCAATTGATGGCATGCCATTTTGACTGTTGGTTTGAATTTTTTACCCCTTGGACCATTTAGGGAAAGTGTGCATGAAATGTCTAGGCAATTAAGCTACAAATTGAAATCAATCGACACTATGAGTCAATTCAACAAGTAGTTTGCTCCATTGTAATCATCTTCATGGAATAGTGCCAATTATTCTCTTCTCCATGAGTCCTTGACCACATAATCATGTAGATTAAACAATTTTGGAGGATGCCATTTCCACATCTGTTAAAGCACCAAATTTTTATCTAGGGAGAAAATCATGATATCTCACATGTTCAAGCTTGGTGTTTTCATAGGAACAATAGCCCTAATGAAACTCACTTGTTGCAATTAATGACATGTCATTCCAAGTAATGGTTTGTGTCCCCCCCGGATACCATTTATGGAAAATGTCCTTGAATTATCTAGGTAAGAAAGTTACAACTTGAAATAAATCAAGAACCATGAGTTGGTTTGAAGAGAAGTCTTTTTCATTAGATTCATCTCCACAAGATAGTTCCAACAATGCCCCTCTCATTGGGTCCTTGGCCATACATGCATGTAGAAGAAATTTGTTTTGATAAGGTTGTTTGCACGTGTTAAAGCACCAGATTTGGATTTAGGGGTGAAATCATGAGATCTTTTGGCTTCAAACAATATGAATACAAGGGAATGATTATCATATTGAAACTCACTTTCTAAAATTCATGGAACAATGTTATATGTCACTATTTTTATTTTCTACCACATAATAATTTAGGGTAAGTGATAGTCCCTAAATTGTCTGGGAAATAAAACTACAACTCAAAACAGCTCAAGAACCAATCTTCTCCTTTGAATTGGTCTACATGGGATTGTGCCAATGATACCCTTCACCTCAAGTCCTTGGCCATACAAGTGTGTAGAAGAAATTATTTTGGACGAGGTATTTTGCACATGTGTTAAAGCACCAGATTTGGAGCTAGGGGTCAAAGTACAAGATCATGCATTCAACCCCGATGACTACATGGTGATGATGGCCCTAATGAAACTCACTTCCTAAAACTAATAGGACATTATTCCTAATCATGTGTTACATTTTTTCCACCATGACCATTTATGGATAGTGTCTCTAAATTGTCTTGGCAATCAAGCTACAACATGAAACAACTAAAGAAACACAAGTCAATTCAATGAGTAGCCTACTCTGTTAGTTTGATCTCCATGGGATATTGCCAATGACTCCCTTCTCTATGAGTCCTTGGCCACAAAAATGTATATAAGAAATGATTTTGGAGGAGGCCATTTGCACATGTGTTAGATCACTATATTTGGATATCGGGGTCAAATCGTGATATCTCTGACCCTAACCCTTGGTGAAGACATGAGAAAAATATCTTGAATGGAACTCACATGTTTTAATAGACACCACATTGTTCCAAGTCAAAGTTTCAATTTTTTCCCCAAGGACCATTTAGGGAAAGTGTCCTTGAATTGTCTGGGTAAGCAATCTACAACTCAAAAAAACTAAAGAACCTTGAGTCAATTTCATGAGAAGTCTAGTTGGTTGGATTCATTTTCATGGGATAGTCCTAAGGATTCCCTTTTATGAGAGTACTTGGTCATATAATCATTTATAGGAAACAATTTTTGACAAGGGAATTTGCACATCCGTTAAATCATTTAATTTGGATATGGGGGTCAAATCACGAGATCTTGCACATTCAAATTTGTGACTTCATAGAGATGATGGCCCCATTGAAACTCAATTGTTTCAATTGACAAAATATTGTTTTAAGTTGTGATTCAAACTCCCCTAGGACCATTTAGGGAAAGTGTCTATGAATTGTCTGAGAAAGTGAGGTACAACTTGAAAAAACTCAAGAACTGTGCGTTGGATTGATGACCAGCCTCCTTCATTGGATTCATATACATGAAACAATGTCAATGAAGTTCTTCTTGTTAAGTCCTTATCCATAAAGTGTGTAGAAGAAACAAATTTTAACAAGTCCATTTGTGTGTGTTAAAGCACTAGATTTGTAACAAGCGAGAAAATAATGAGATATCAGGTCTCAAAGAAGAGCATGGTACGGATTTGGCATAATATATGTTTGGTGTAAAAATGGAGGGAAATCGATTAGTCAATTGTTAATAAATTGTCAGTTTACCAAAGAAGGTTGAGATGTGGCCCATACCTTGACAAGTGGAAAGGAGAAATGGCAAGGTTCTTCTTAGCCATAAGAACTACATACTTGGTTTGAGGACTCATAGGTAAAGGATAATAAAGGTTTTTCTATGGTGTTTCTTGGGCCCTGTGGTTAATTAGAAATGCCATTATGTTATAGGACAAGTTAATATCCACCTCCAAGTTTTCTATAAAATCAAGTTCTCTTATGAAGGACTCAAGGTACCTTGCCAGATAAAACCTTAGAGGAATATAAGCACACTTGAGATTAACAAAACAAAAGCATGGGGATTGTTTGATAGGGCCTATTAAAGCAACCCCAATACCTGCAAAGCTATAGGTGCACTTTGTTTTTTTTATTCAAGCAACATTTCTTTTGAGGCTACTTTTTGTGGAGGTACTAACAATTGGGATAAAATGAAAGCACTTGAAACATTGATAAGAATTACAATAGAAAGAAATATTGATTAATTATAGGTTGTTGCTTACTCAAATTTGGTTATAGATTAGATGTTGGGGAACCATAGAATACAAAATATTTGTTTCCATCCAATTTATAACCAAATATAGTTGTTGGAGGGAATATTCTCTAATATATCTTATTATCACATCTATAAGGAGAAAAACAACTTAGTCGATGCCCTGTCAAAAATATCTTTGGAGATATAGCATACTACCATCAACATGGTAGAGTAAAGGGAAGGGGAAAATCCCAACCCCCTGTCTCTAGATATTTATTTAAATGAGCTCTATCCAATTTGGATAATGGATTTAATTTCCTTATTTGTTTTGAACAATTTTTCTACTTTCTTTTTTTGTATATCAAGAGGTCACAATGGATAATTTTATTATGGTTTTTAGGGTGAAACTTTCAAAATGTAACACCTATATAGGATTTTTTGGTTATGGTGTAAAATGTTTGTGGACAACTTATTTTGAGATAATAGATTTCAAAGTCATTCAATTATATTGGAAGAATATCAAGAGCTATTCTTGTTAAGTTTTTATTTCATGTCATAGTGCACTTTATGAGTGTAACTTTACCATTTTTATTTCAACAAAAAATGTTATGGATTTTTCGTGTGTGTGTGTGTGTGTGTGAAAGAAGTATACTTCTTGCATATATTGTATGGAATAAGTAAATTATGTGGATAGATTGATGGATGAAGAAATTCTAGTGGATTACTCTTCAAGTCCTTTAGAATACATGAATATTTTTTATACACAAGAAGATCTAGTCTATTCTTGGAAGATTGAGAGGGATGAATCAAGCATGGATATAGTTTATTGAGATATGTTAGTACTTCCTTCCTCAATTGTTGAGTGAGCCTACATCTGCTACTATATTCCCTTTTCCATTGTGATGTGACCTAAAATTGGTTTATTTAGATCTAGATTAAGGTCAACGGGGAAACTTCCAAACCTTATAGCACCAGGAGAAGCATTCATATGGCTAGCTTCAAAACTTAAATATCGATCCATATTGATGCATGCATTGGGTTTTTTCATTTCTAGATGAGGGATATGTTAGAATGTGTTTTAATTTTGTCTAGTGGATTGATGTAATCTTGTAACTAGTGTCATAATGATGATCATTATAACATCATTTGTGGGGAACTTATACATGTAACTAAGCTTAACTAGACTTTAGTAACATTGCACATGTGCAGACAGAGGTAGTTTTGGGGAGTTATTTTCCTAGTGACCAGCCCCTCATGTAATGGTGACCTACACTACTAGGTCCTTTTTATCCACCACTTCTCCCTTATCTCTTAATGAGCTTATTTATTACCTTTATGGTTTGGTGTTTCCTTTTAGAAAAAAGAGCATCACATAGCAATAATATAAAACAGATGCAGAAATAAAAGACAAGAGATACACAATACAATAGAGACACAGATATACATGGTTCACCCAATATGGGCTAAGTCCACCAAAGAAATGATATATCCCTATTCAAGAAGATGGAACTCATACTGTTGTGATCATACCATATTCATACCTATCAACTTATGGTAATAGAAGTGATTCATGGGATTTGCTTGTGTTTCTACATATGAGATACAAGGAGCTTTGTACACATATGTTGTAAGATTATTTCCATTCACCTATATGTGGTAATGTGAATGCCCCTTTATTCCATATTCATTGCACTCATCGGGTACATACATCACACAATAGGAGTAAATAAGGTTATACATGTATTACTAGTCCATGCTATTAGTTCATATGAGTATCAATTAAATGGAAATCATTCATGCAATGGTTGTATAACGTCTACTGCCAAATTAGACTAGTTCCAGTAGTAGGTTTACCGTTGAATAGGCATGAATATGGGAAAGAAATACAACTAGTAACCTGTAATGGCATCTTATTAGAGAAGCAAGGAAATCACATTTCCCATATTCATTGATGTCATTGCCTCAATAAGATTGGTATAATACATGTAATAAGTCAGTTAGTCTTAATCTTCATACTGTATCTTCTTAAGAATGATACCACTCTAATCATACAGAAGCTTCATAGTGAGTTCGATAAGTTGTAGATACAAGTTATGCTTTGAGTGCCATATCACGTAGTTTCCATAACAAGAGCTTAGTAATAGAGAGCTTAGTTTGATTCTAGGCATTGTGTTGTTTGGCGATGTTTGGTATAGGCTAATAATAGAAATAAGAATGGTCACAAGAAGGTGTGAGGAGGCTTCCTAGAGTAGTGTGCCCTTGGTCAAAGTCATAGGAAAATTGTTAGAATTAGGGAAAAATAGAAACAAATAACACCTTTTTATTTTTCTGTTCACAAGATCAACATATATGAGAAAATAAATAAACATATCTAAATTAAATTATGAGTATAAACAAAATTTCTGAGTGAAAATACAAACCTCAAGCTTACCTCCTGATCTAAGAAAGATGTACCCGTCACATGTGTGGATGAAAACCTTTATAATATGCTCAGAAATATTTTTAGGTTCATGGTTCAAACCTCTAGGGTTTGATCTCTGTCATAAGGACTTAGGAACAATTTTTCCAAGGTATAGACCATCACAAGACAGCTACAACAAACAAAACTCAGATTTGAAATTGTTACACCAAATGGGGAGGCTGCACCAACAAACTCAGATCTGAAACTGTTACATCAAATGGAGAGGCTACACCAACAAAACTCAGATCTAAAACTGTTACATCAAATAGAGAGGCCACACCAACAAACAAAACTCATATCTAAAACTGTTACATTAAATGTAGAGGCCGCACCAACAAAACAAAACTCAGATCTGAAAAGATAGTCCAAAAAGGAGGTTGCACCATCATCAAGAGAGAACAACTGAGGTAGCCACAACAAATAGGAGAGTGAGGAGTGAGTGAGTGTAATATAATTCTATAGGGTAGTGTCTTATTTATAGTTATGGAGAGGGGTTAGGGCAATTTAAAATTATAATTAAATATTGACATTTA
>JASDQU010013909.1:0-18638 GCA_032191745.1 Picea mariana | reverse complement strand
CACATAAAACAACAAGGGGGTACCTTTTAAGACAAAGTCAAAGGGGGGTCCATAATGGAAAAACATGTCCACATGAGTCTCATAATGACCTATAAACTTTATCATCACTACATAAGGGGGTCCATCAACAATGTAGTCATGTCAATCTTCATAGGCACTCCTAGGTCTCATGGACCATCCTGGGAGAGAGGAAGAGGATCACACATCAACACATATTGGTATTACACCAAGATCTACCTAGTCAAAGACCATGTTTCCCCAGAACACATCTAGGGGCCCTATAACACACTTAGGGTCCTATCCACCAAGGTACAAGACCATGGATCAACCCAAGCATTAGGCAAGGGTTCCCTGGAACACATCCAGGGGCCCTAGAACACATCTAGGGTCTTATAGCAACCACCAAGGAACACATCCAAGGATTAATCCAAGCAACGAGCAAGGATTCCCAGGAACACATCCAATGTCCCTAGACACATCTAAGGACTTATATCAACAACCAAGGAACATATCCAAGGATAAATACAAGCATTGAGTAAGGATTATCCCTTAGGAACCTACCATTTGGATGACATTTTCTTCCCAGAAGGAAGTGAGAAGATGCCTAAAGTTCCCAATGATGGATCTAATAAACTTTGGGTTTCCCCCAAAGATAGTTTGTTAAAGACTGGTTCACACTTCTCATTAGCTAATTCAATACATCTTGATACCTTTTTATACAAGAAGGATGTTAAGTAAATTGTTTTTTAGCTTAAGATTGTTTCGATGGAAGCTCTAATTTTTGCAACCCCATCATAACCAAAAAAATCACTCCCTTTGACCTAAGTTGTCCTCTAGTTTATGATGGTCATATTGAGTCTTGCACTAAAGAGAGGAGATTATATAACCATGTTATTCTAAATGAGATAGATAGCCATACTACTTAGCTTCCATATTGTACCAAAGGAGCAAAATTGTATCGTTGCATAAAGGAGGACCGTTTGGAGGCAGAGAGATAGTGAGATTGCAATGAACCGTTTGGAGGCATAGACATCATGAGATTGTAGTACACCTGAGTTGAAATGACCATTTCAGGAGGAAATATTTTATATTGCAATGCACCCTTTGGAGTGTAAGATGAGATCAAATTATGATTAGGGTTATATTCTATATTTTCTGGGAAGGGGTGGAGATCATAAAATGCGCTGCAAAGAGAACATCATTTGCATTCATTTTTCCTTTGACTAAACTGTTCAGGTATAAACTCAAAGAAAAATAGTTTTAATCAATTTTGGAGAGTTGGGGATTATGTTGTCCAAAATGAACAAAAGTGATCTTTACTAGGTGGCGTGTATCATTTTCAAGTACATCCAAAATTCCTCCATTCTAATGAGACTTCCCACAACTGGGAATTTGGAGATATTTTGAAGTTGCTTAATAATGTAGTTGAAGATTTTCAAAATGGTGCAACTTTTGTCACTGTGGACAAAATTCATAACCCTAGGGACAATAGTCCAACTCTTCTTTTCCAAGATAATGGAGGTGGAATGGATCTCGATTGCATGCGGAAATGTATGAGCTTGGGTTAGGGCTCCTTTCTTACACATTTTTGAGGAGAAATATTCACAGCTGTTAAGGAATTCAGTTCTTTATGAGCATCAGATTGTTTATTCCCATCAATATAGTCCAAAAGAACTCTAGAAAAGAATTAGAAACAAAAATTACATGAAGAGAAGATAGGATGTCCTCAACTTGAGATCTCTCTCCTCCATCATGGCCTTTGTGGTGTTGAATAAACATTTCCATTAAGACAAAGGTGGGGAAAATTTTAAGTAACCCACATTCCCAATAATGTACATGGGTGGTTGGGTATGTTACAATTGGTATCAGAGCCAAGATTACAACACTAGGGGTTGTATGGGCACAAGGGAAATGAATGACAATTCTTTTGGCGTTTAGAATTTGAAAAAGAAAAAGAAAAAAACATGCTCAAAGCCTTTCCGCCTCAAATGGTCATTTCAAATCAGGTGTACTGCAATCTCATGATGTTTGGGCCTCCAAATAGTTCATTGTAATCTCTCTATCTCTCTGCCTCCAAACGGTCCTTTCAATTTGGATGCACTGCAATCTCATAATCTCTAAGCCTCCAAATGGTCATAATGTTCATTTCAGTAGGTTCCATTCCTCCAACTATCTTGTCACCAGACCCGGATCTTGACGTATACCTTGAACTAGACCACCACATAGAGATAGATATAGATTTAGATGTTGACCTAGATCTTAATGTAGACCATGCCATAGACCCCCCTATCTCCATCTAAGCCTAGGAATAATTTATACTCAATCCTTAACCCTATATTAACCCGAGCCATGAGGACGATGGAATAACTCATTTTTTATTTCTATGGAAAGATAATATAGGAAGGATTGATCTAAAGTGTTTCTCTCAAACAAAGATACTTCATGCTGAAAAATGACTAGAAAATTATAATTAAATTTAAAAATTGGTACCTCTTCAAAATATGTGATTTGGAGTTGGATCTAGAACTTTGTACCATGATTTCACCAAAATTTGTACCATGATTTGACTACATCCACACCTCAAAACGGTCATATGTCCATTTCATTGAATCCATCATTGTCTTGTGACTATTTCTTTGTCTCCCATTCACTCTCTCCATCATTGAGAGTGAATGGGTGACAAATAAATAGTGATTAGACAATGATGGATTGAATGAAAGGGACATATGACCTTTTGGAGGTGTGTATGTAGTCAAATCATGGTAAAATGTTTGGTAGGGTAGGAATTACATATGATTATTATGATATTTTATTTTGATGAGGTGACGTAGATGTGTGATAAGGGGAGAGAGAGAGAAGGGGAGGGAGGGAGAGATCCAAAAAGCATCATAATTTTAATTTTTAATGGAACCAATAACATGCACCTCATTTTTTCATATTTATTCTCTCTATTTCCATTGTTGTGTCGGCTAGCCCCCATCTGTTTAGGGTTCGGGGGATAGAGGGGGAGAGAGAGAGGGAGAGGGAGGAGGTAAAAAGAGATAGGGAGTGTTGGCCCTTGTTCATGTATTAGGGAAGAAAGAAAATATTAAATAAGAATAAAGACAAAGAATGAAGTGCGCAGAAGGCACACAAACCGAGGAAAGGTCGAAGTGGTTAAAGAAGCAGAAAATAAGGAGAAAAGTAAAGGAAATCAATTCGTCAAAAGAGAAGATAAAGGAAGACAAAGAAGCAAAGATGATAGATTGTGGACAAGTCAGCAAGTGGAAGAAGACACTAATGGGTGCTCTGGAACACCTCACGGAGAAGAAGGAAGAATTGGTCGATGAAGTCCTGAAAAGGCGGGTTATGTGGACCTAGGGTTTTGGCACCTGGACTTTAGTCTAGGGTTTATAAAGAGTCATGGAGGGATAAATAAAATTCTAAGAAGAGTTGAGTGTGGTTGATTGCGATGAAAAAGTGTTAAGTCTTAAAATATTCTTGTATTGTGGATCTTCAGCTGGGTGCGAAGATCTATCCTGCAACTGAGTGCGCAGGAAGAGAGGAGGGAGGGATCTACAGCTGAGTGTGCATATTGAACTATGTATGTCCATCTACTTTATCAAATAAACACATTTTTGTGGGTGTATCCCTAGGGAGAGGGTGAGCCATGTAAATTCTTTTTGTTCTATGTGGTTGATGTTGTGTTATGTGCTATTTGTTATACTGTCATTGCATTGTTGTTTTCCCTTCCAAAGATAAGAAACATAACTATTTTTGCAAAGTTAAGTATAAGACTGTTAAGAATCTCTAGGCTATCTTGCGTTGTTGTTCTGGAATCATATTGCAACTTCCCTTGGTTGTAGATACCTATGTCCTCCCTTATTTCTACTTCGGGTGAGACTTCATCTGCTTCACAGGTGTTGCCAAAAGGGCCAGTAGTTAGGGTTTTTTGGTGCGTTGTTAAGTGTTGAACCCTGGGTCTTCCCCTGTGCCAATAGATGGTTCCATTTTTGAGACCGAGATCTGCTTGAGGGAATGTCAAGGTGGTTTCCATCAAAGACAAAGATTCAAAAGTGGACAAAAGAATAGGAAAGGGACTTCACCGAATCCCAGAACAAGAACCCTAGCATTATACAAAAGACTATTTGGGAAGGTACATCTTTACTGATGTACATGATATTTTCTTTACTGGAGTTCACAAGGAGTTGTATGAGTGGCTAGCCAAACTAGCAGACACTTAGTTCAAAATCAGATCTAGACCACCTGTGGTTTGGACAATGACATTGATTAAGAAAGTCAAGAGAGTCGATAACATTGTGTCTAGAGCGGTGGATCTCTAGTTTGATAGCACTATTGGAGGGCACATTACTGAGTTTGCTATCAACAGAGTGGAATCATATAATCAAGCATAGAGGTATTTCTTCAAGGGACCTAGAGGAAAGTTTCTACACTTTTTGAAGCTGAAGATTAAGATGCTACTACATGGGAAGAATATCTTGAAGATACAGTAATCAGTTGGATTTTTAAAAGCTAATGTTCAAAAATTCAGACAACGACAGTGATGCAGAGGCTAGACACACATGCATTGGGAGATCATTCAGAAAGGTTCCTATTGCGAACCTATTATGCAGAGTTATGGGCTATTGACTCAAGATGAGTATTTCTATAGTGAAGAGGAAGCAGTGCAATCAGACGAGGAATATTCAGAGTTCGCAAGGGCAGAGGAAGTAGAGACTCAATAAATTCACTGAGGAAAACCAGAAACTTTATGGACTGCACCTATTGTCGAAGTAACTATTACTACTTATCCTATTTTAGCAGTAAGTAACCAGAGTAATCAGAGCACTGTTACAAGCAGTTTAGTACATACTCAGTCAAGAAACCAAGGAAGATCAATGGCAGATGAAATGAGGTTACCCATTTTAAGAGGAGATGGATCTAAGGATGCTGACCAACACTGGTTCTTCTGCGAAGCTGTATGGAGCATTAAGCAAGTCATCGACGAAGTTGTTAAGAGAGATCATTTTAGTACTACCTTGAGGAATCATGCATTGAGTTGGTATATGAAATTTTTTATAGGATCTGTACAACCTAAACCATTGAATGACATTAAGACTGCATTGAGTGCGGAGTTCAAGAAGCCTAATTTAGAGTCAAAGTGCATTACAAAGATAAAGGAGATCAAGCAGAAGGTAAGTGAACCTATTTGGGAATTTGATCAGAGGTTTAAGACCATGACAGACCATTTAAGTTTTTATATTTGAGACGAACAACATAAGGAATGGTTCATCGCTGCCCTCCTGCCACATATTATAGTTCCTCTTATGCAACAGAAGGTCGCTTCGCAGGCTGAAGAATTAGATATTTCCATGAAACTAGAAGTAGCCCCTGTAGGAGAATCTAGCCCAAGTATGAGTCAGATTTTGAATCAATTAACTAGTTTATCCTTACAGGTTGAAGACATGAAGAAGGATAAAGGAAAGGAGAAAACAGAAGACATATGGTATATTAGATGTAAAGTAGAGGGTTGTGAAAAAGAGAAATGTCCTTTATTTAACAAATACTTGGCCTCTGGAGCCCCTAACCCTTTGAAGCATGCTACTTTACCCTGGTGCAAAGTATGTAGAACTAGACATCACCCTGGTGAATGTTATTATATGCAGAAATATGTCCAGACACCCACCAATCTTTATTGTACATTTTGAAAATCTATGGGGCATCATGAGAAGGACTGTATGGATTATGACCTCATGCATGAAAGGTCAAGGGATGCATATAGATTCAAGGAGAAATACAACAAGAAGGGAATTCTATGTAGTTCAATTCCCTAGGAAGAGGAAACATCAATCCTCGTGGTGGGTTTAGAGGTAGAGGACCAGGAGAAGGTATGGGTCGAGGTCGAGGTCAGATTATTTTCTATAACTGCACCTAGCCAGGTCATTTGGTAGGGGATTGTCAGAACCCTTATACTACTTGCAACTATTGTAATTCGTTTGATCATGTCATCGAATATTTTCCAGTATTGTTAGCCAAACTTCAGGAAAGATGAGGAGGAAACCAACAAGTCCAACCAATTTCAGTTGAACCTCGCGGTGAGGAACCTAGAGTCGATATTATTACTAGACGAGGCATTGTTACAGGAGAAGATAGGGTGACTCTAGAAAATACTACAGATGGATCAAGGATCAGAAGAGATGCAGAGAAGGCACCATTGTTTGATCCATGGAAAGAAAATCATACTTTTGAAGAAGCAAGAAGAGAATTTGTAGGTGAACAGGATTCTTCATATAGGGCACAACTAGAAGTAAGGGAATGTGAAATGCCTCCAGCATTTTGTCAATCTGTCCCACTTAGGCAAGGAAAAGAGGTAAGCAAACTGGTGGACTTCTTGTATACTTGTATCAATCTGATTAAAGATGAAAGAGTTGTGCATGAATTATTGTTGGCCCTTGACCAAGTTTTGGATATACTTGGTCAAGTTTGACCTGTTTTGGGACTTTGACAGGATGTCGAAGAAGGAGTGCAAGTCAAAGTGGAGATCGTGGGATCTCGACCCTTTATTTAGGGATTTTTGGGTTTTGGGCTTATGTAACAGGTATGGGGATGTCGGCCCATGGTACCCATGCTTAGGCCTCCTTTGTAATGTATAAATAGATAGCTTGGTGATGTAAGCAAAGGTGCCATGCTAGGTGCTAAGTGAAAATGATAATTCTAAATGCTTTGTGCATATTATGTGAGACTTACAAGGCTAAGTGCAAGTGACTGTAAGAGATTGTGAGAAAGATTTGTGTTGTAACCTAGCTTGGGGAAGGAGGATCTAGCGGAGTGTGCACAGATCTCCTATCCTATGCAGAGTAGGATCGTATGGCTTTGTGCATGTAGAAAATTAACAGAAGACAATAAAGAAGAAGAAGAGTTGGTGGACGTAGCCCCAGGCTGGGGGTGAACCACGCATATCCTGTGTTGTGGTTGCTTTGTGCATTATGGTTGTTTTATGGTTCATATGATTTGTGCTTAGTGCAATGATGTGTGCTTAGATGAATATGATATCTTAGTTCCTAATTATGTGAATAATATGCTAGATCTGATCTATGTTGATGTGCTTAGTGCTTGAATTATGTTGGATCTGGGTGAATATTGCGTTGCTCTGTAATTGGGGTTTATCTGCATTGTGAACTAAGGTTAAATGTTGATGAATAGAAACTGCTAAGTGCTCTGTTAAGGCTTTGTAATCACAGATCTGTGTCCCAGCTAGTTTGTAGACACCTGAGTCCTACAACCACCCCTGCCTCTACCTCGTGTGAGACTTCATCTGATTCGTAGGTGTTGTCGAAAGGGCTAGTAATTAGGGTTTTGTTGGTGCGGCTGAAGCATTGAACCCTGGGTCTTCCCTTGTGCCAACAAATGATTATGTTGCTGGGACCTAAAACTGTGATTGTTGGGAACTAAGGAAAAGAAAGAAAGATTTGTGCGTAGATCTATTTCTTTAGTGCGTTTTAATCTACTTGACTTACGAAGCTCTGTACTAAGAGAGGAGGAAAACCTGAGGAAAAAGAGGTAAGATCTGAAAGATTTGTGCTTTTTTAAAGGTAAGATAAGTGGAAACTTGTTTCGAAAGTATGGATCTAGGTATGCTTGATACATTTTCTCCTAATCTGAAAATTAGGGCATAGCTAGACGAAAGAAGGTTTGATATGAGTAGATCTGATATAAATAATGAAAGATATGTTATTCCTATTTAAAGAAAGAATGTTTGGACTAACAAATGGATGCAGGATCCTAGAAAGAATTTTTTGTAGGTTATCTACTATGATCCTAGTGCATAGTATAGGAAAGGATGGGGATCATTTAAAAGGAAAAGAGGATTAACCCTTTGTTACAGTTGCAGAAGACTAGGACATCTTGCTAAGGAATGCCCTGGTAGAAGACCTAGTTGTATTTGTTGTAAAGCTATGGATCATGAAGTTTTGGATTGCCCTAGAATGATTTCTAAGGTTGAAATAATGAATATGAGACAAGAAAACCCTGAGGAAGGCCAAGAAACTAAGACCATGGAAGAACCCCAAAAAGAATTAGAGACTGTATTACTACAAATGAAAGAAACCCTGAATGATCACATAAATATTAACTTCTCAAAGATCTTCAAAGAAAAAGAGTGCATAGAAACAAGAATAGGAGACTTCGACATTGACTGTGTTCTGGATGAAGAAACACAGGTGAATATCATGGCAGAAAGAACCTGGGAAATTTTAGGAAAGCCTGCTATGATTACTTCATTGTGAGGAATAGGATTCTTTAAAGGAAAGTTGATAACCCTATGTGGAAGACTTACCCAAACCTATATGAGTGCTCATGTAACTTCGATAGAGGAAGAATTTGAGGTTGTTAAATTTATTGAGAACAACGCCCCATTTGCTATGTTACTAGGAAAAAACTGGATTGAGAAAGATCAGACCCGAAGAAATGAAGAGGAAGCTCTAGAATAGAAGAAGAAAGAATTAAATATTTCATGACTAGGAGGATAGCGCACTTGATCTAAGAACAAGAGAATAGGTCGAAGTTGTTCAGAACCATAAACTAGGATGTCAAAGTTGAAAGAACCCAATAAGACTTGAAACATTTGTCTGTATAGGAGAGTAGAGAATCTACCCCAGACAAAGAAGAAGTATTACTCCCTAAACCCATGAAAGAATCTCAACAATGTGAAGTTACTATGCCAAAAGGAGATAAGAATCAGAATGGAAAGAGAAATATCGAGACGCAGATCACAGGGAAGAAGGCTAGAAAGCTCAATAAGAAGAGAGCAAAGCTAGAAAAGTTGCAGGAGGTTCCAGAGGGGACTTCGCAGAAGGAAGGTTTGCAAAACTGGAACTTCGTCAAGATATCAGAACAGTGCAAAGTGGCACTTCGCCATGGTGGAGAAATATAACCGTTGGAGGCATTATGATGGTTAGACTAACACTCTCGAATGGTTAGAACAATAGTTATGACTAGAAAGCTCACCATTGGGTCGTTGGGACCGCGCCATAACAAACAGAACTGCATTGACGAAGGCTTCTCATCTGTTGGAGAGATATGTTACATCGTTGTCTACTTATTCTATCCACTGTTGCATGGAGAACACTTTCACGAATTGTATCTGAGCCAACAAGAGAACTCATCATTACTGTGTTGTGTTTTCTGAGATTTTGAAACTTGTTCTATTGCATTTATCATTCAATCATCGACCTGAATTATCCAATCTCGAGCGTGCATGTTGGACAAACTCAACACCATAGAGAATTCCATAGAATAAGTCCTAATCGATCTAATGTCCGAAAAAGTAATGTCCGCAGGGATTCAAGCTTCATCAATGAGAGGAGTGCAAGCCTCTCTGTCCACTGCTTGTGGATCCGGACCATCTCAACCTGCAGCCGAGAAAAGAACCAAGCATCGATATGACTTGGCAAATGTGAAGTTAATCCCATCTATCCTGCCCAAATACATCCTGCCTCTGGCTGGTGCGGTGATTCATGACAGTGTCCCAAGGGACTTTGATTACACTCTGGTTACTGCATACCTCCCGAAAGGGACATGCACAGTTCAACCACAGATGGATAAGATCATGACATTAAAATTCAGTGACTTCAACCTAGGGGATCACAAGAACCACAACATGCTCACTCCTCACTGGTATTTGACTAGGACGAAGGGGAAGAACTCGAGGATAATCCCCCAACCATGGACTATGGACCTCGCCCAGTCCACTGTCTTGAACGTGATGAAGATACCACATTTTGGAAGGCACCAGGAGGTTAATGCGTGTGCTAAGCTCCTACTGTCATGCTTCCATGGCGACTATGTGTGGCTAGACAGATGCATCACCATCGATCCGGCATTGATCCATAGGATCATCGGATTGAGCATGCAGGGACCCGACCTGCAATACTTTTACTCAGGGAAGGTTGCAGACCACGCACTGGAACAAAGGATTAAATATACATACATTGATGTAGAAAAGGGGACGCGAGGCTACAAGGTAGCCTCCATCCAGAATGATGTAGTGCGCCTAGCCTGCCAGTTGATCGCAGGAAATCTAGTGAGAAAGAACAGACCTACATAGGTCATAGGGTTCGTTGTTGACCTCTCTGGAAAATGTGTGGAAGGACTCCAGATGAACTGGGCAAAGTACTTAGTCAACTAGTTATAATTGGATTACCGTGAAGCTTAGGATTAGGGCTATGAGTTCCATTGTAGATGGTTGTTGATCCTCATCATGTTTACTACTTGGGAGATGCCAGAAGGTGCGACCTTCCCGAACATTGAGTTTTTTGAGCCGCTCACTGCGAAGTTCACCATGCTCTAGTATTCAAGCGATATGGGGAAACCATGGCAGTGGAAATCGGTATTCTATACCTACTATCTGCAGTTAAAGAGGGCTATTGAAGTTGTCCCTAGTATGACATCGAACACTCTGCACTGGTTTAGGCCCCTTATGAAGTTCCACAAAGATCGACACTTTATTTATATCACTACGCACGCAGACGAGAGTAAACAAGAGCTTCATTCCTACTATAAAATCACAGAGGAGGACCTATAAGAAATCACTAAGGACTGACCTATAGAGATCCTTATCCCTGCTGACCCCGCAAAACTTTCTGACCCTGAACTAATTGGCAACCTGGAGGCCACTCGTGAAGGGAATGATACACCTGGAACTAGCAGAAGGAAGAAGACATAAGAGGTCCAGTAGTTGAGCAGTGCATCAGAAGAAACTTCTTCAGAATCACCTAGAAGAGGAGGTGATGATGAAGTAGACAAAGAAAATAACAATGGGGAAGAATATAAGCAGAAGTAAGGTGAAGTAACACCACCTAGGGTTCCCCCTGATGAGGTTGATCCATCTAATAAAAGAAAGTTTTCCCCCACGAAACCTTCATCGCAAAAGAAGTCCAGAGCTGGTAAGACCAAGTTGTAAACTATGCTCATGCTCGATGACTTCGAATTCATCATTGTAGTTGTCTCAGATGCCTCGCAGGACATTTTGCAGAACAATGAAGCCAAACAAGCCCGCAAAACTTTCTGACCCTGAACTAATTGGCAACCTGGAGGCCACTCGTGAAGGGAATGATACACCTGGAACTAGCAGAAGGAAGAAGACATAAGAGGTCCAGTAGTTGAGCAGTGCATCAGAAGAAACTTCTTCAGAATCACCTAGAAGAGGAGGTGATGATGAAGTAGACAAAGAAAATAACAATGGGGAAGAATATAAGCAGAAGTAAGGTGAAGTAACACCACCTAGGGTTCCCCCTGATGAGGTTGATCCATCTAATAAAAGAAAGTTTTCCCCCACGAAACCTTCATCGCAAAAGAAGTCCAGAGCTGGTAAGACCAAGTTGTAAACTATGCTCATGCTCGATGACTTCGAATTCATCATTGTAGTTGTCTCAGATGCCTCGCAGGACATTTTGCAGAACAATGAAGCCAAACAAGAAGCCATGTATGATAGAATTGATACATAACTCAGAGGGGTACAACAGGCCCTTCACTCCAGCCGCACAGTGTCCACTGCGCCCCCACTATCAGAAGAACTAGAGTTGGGAGATGAGCCTACCCAAATCCGCATAATAGCTAATGCAACCAAAGCTCACCTTCATTGTGCACAAGAACAAAAAGAATAGGCCACAATAGCCCTGAAACAAGCACAAGATGAAGTGATAGAGAAATGTCGAGTTGTGCAACAGGAGAAGGATGACCTCCAAACAAAGTTCAAAAAGGAGAAAGCGCAGATCCAGCAAGAGAAAGAATAGCTTCTCGTAGAGCAAATCAGAGTAAAAGAAGCAGTGATTCAAGTGGATATCGGTGGCCACCCACCTTTTCCAACTGGTTCAAAACAGTTTTCTAGCAATTTACTATTTTTAGTAGTTTTTAACTTTCTAGGCCACTTTGAGGGCCTAAACGAAGGTTTTTTGTGATGGAGCTTCTCAATAATATCCTACGGCATGATTGAGGCCCCAAAATAAATCTCCTCGATGATACCTTTCCAACAGGATATCATACACCTAAAACAGAGATTGTATGTAAACGTTACGACCCCAAGAAGTTAATGTACTAACTTACCCAAACGGGGCCCACATGACTTTTACCGCTTCATCTCCTAGGGTTAGGTTTTTGGATGTCTAGGTTTTTTGAAATTTCTGTTCATTTGTAAAAAGGCCTTCAGTGCCTCATTTTAATATTCTTCTTGCGAATGAGGTCAGTCGTCACATCTCTTCTCAGAGATAAGCTGCCACCATTCCAGCAAGCTTGTTTCCGCTGCATTTTACAGTTTCAGTTTATTTCGTTATTGAACAGAAAACCAGTTTTACTGTATCTCTGTTATTTTTTGTTAAGCACCTATTAATAATATGTATTCATTTCATTCTGCTCATAAAATATGGATCAGTGGTATCAAAGTGGTCTGCTCCTTGTCATCTTAATGCATGTCCCCAACGAGGTCGGAGTACAAAGAGTTGGGTCTTGAGCTTGTTTCTCTTGAGGACAAAAGCTCTTGCATGCCCAAGCGACCTCTCATGGTAGGAGAAAAGAAAGATGATGGGACAAAATATCCTTTCAAACTGTTGATTGAGGAAGCCCTCATGCAACAGAGGAACGAGATGATGGATAGTTTTGCGCAAATCCTTCGGCGGCTACCAAGAGGTGATGCATATTCTTCGAGCGGAGGCACCACCCCCTTAAAGTTACAAATAAACTTTGATATTCCTATATTTGAAGGTCATATAGACGCAGATGTTGTAGACAAATGGTTAAATCTACTAGAAGGGTATTTTTCTATCCATAACTTTTCGAGTAAAGAAAAGATTACTTTTGTGCTCCTCAAAGTTGTTCCTCGTGTCAAAGATTGGTGGGAAACTTTCTCTGAGCAAAAGGAAATAGAGAAACCCTCATTATTTATAGTCACAGCCACCTGGGAATCCTTCAAGGATGCTATTAAAGAATAATACTACCCTGTCAAAAGTTATGATGACCTGTATACCAAATGGACTACATTGCAGCAAGAAAGAGACCAAGCAGTGTCAGATTTCACAAATATGTTCCATACCTTGCGCACTAAGATAGGTATCAAAGATTCAAAGTGACATCTGGTGCTCAAGTATCGTGGTGCTCTACATAGATACATCCATATCAGAATGTAATTTCTGGACATCTCATCCTTAGGCGTGGCCTACCAATAGGCCGTCAAAATCGAGCAGAAGCTCAAGCAAAAGATGCAACAATTTTGGCATGGGAACCTCGCACAACAAAATCCAGTAAAGGGCAACACCAACCCATAGAACAAAGGACAAAGAAAATATGGACAGTATCAGGACAACCAGTCCAAGCCGCAAGCAAAGAAGGACACTAGAAAGACAAAGAAAGATACCGAGAAGTGGTGCGACTTCCATAAGAGCCCTTGGCATAACACTGTCGACTGTTTCTCAAAGAAGTCATCGATGGCCAGAGTGAAAGCCTCTGAATTAGATTCAGATTCTGACTCTGAGCCAAAACCAAAAAGGGAAAGACAGATCATTGACATGGAAGCCAGTGCCATTGTTGCTACCACCAAGCTCTAGCCTGGTGAACTAGATGAGCCAGAAGAAGGAGAGTTCCTCTTCCATTCATAGATGTGAGTAAAAGGAACCCCACTGCACTTCATCATTGATAGTGGTAGCCAAAAGAACCTCATATTAGCATAGGTTTTCAAGAGGTTGGCCCTGTCGACAATGCCGTACCCACAACTCTACACCATTGGATGGCTCTGCCAAGGAAGTGATCTCCGCGTCAGCCAACAATGTCGACTGTCATACGACATCAACCCCTTCAATGACGAGGTATTGTGTGATGTTTCTCCTCTCGAAGTTTGTGATGTTCTTTTGGGCCAACCTTAATTATGGAAACTTCATGTTGTATATGAGTCTAGGCCTCGTAGTGTTATTATTACTTTGAACAGGAAATTGTACAGGATAACCGAGGCAGTCCCACCTATGCTATTTCCTTGATCTCTGCTAAGAAATGGAGGAAGGTCATCTCTCAGATGGGGAGGTTTGTCTTCTTCATGATTCACTCTTAGAATAAGTGAAAGATCATAGCCACATCCAGGGTCTCTACGATCGACCTCTCCACACAACAGAAGCAAGTAGACAAGGTCATGGAAGAATACTCAGATATCTTCTCCTCACCTACTAGGGTACCTCTGCACTACCAGGTCAAGCACCCCATCAATCTGACCCCTGACGCACCACTGCCAAATGGGCCAATCTATCGCCGCTCTTTGTTAGAGAATGAGGAGATCAAGCGATAGATCCAAGAGCTTCTCCACAAGGGGCACATCTGTCCTAGCTCTTCACCTTGTGGGAGCTCAATCATGATGGTACAGAAGAAAGATAGAACTTGGCGACTTTGCATTGATTACCAAGCTCTGAATAAAATCAGAGTCAGAAACCGGTACCCGATTCCCCAAATCGAAGACCTCCTTGATCAACTCATGGGGGCCAAATAATTTAGTAATATTGATCTAAAGTCTGGCTACCACCAGGTCCCGATAGAATAGAAATATGTATGGAAGACCACCTTCAAGTCAAAGGAAGGCTTTTTTGAATGGTTGGTCATGCCCTTTGGTTTGACAAATGCGCCAACCACTTTCATGAGGTTGATGGATGATATCCTATGACCATTCACCAATAATTTTGTAGTGGTGTATCTTGATGACATTCTCATTTAGGGAAAGACTTGGGCCGAACACTTGCAACATATTCAGCAAGTTCTGCACACCCTCCGACAGCACAAGCTATATGCCAACTTGGGAAAATGCTCCTTCGGCATGGCCAGGGTCCATTACCTAGGCTACATTGTTGATCAACATGGCATACATGTGGATCTAGCCAAGATCCAATCCATCCAAGACTGGCCAACCCCAACCACACTCATCAATCTCCGGAGCTTCTTGGGCCTTGAAAATTTCTACCGTGGGTTCGTGTTGGAATTCTCCCATATTGCATGGGCCCTCAGCCAAATAACCAGGGGTGGTGGTAAGTCCAAATTTGCATGTGGGTGGTCCCAAAAAAAAGTGTTCGATCATTTGAAGCAGCACCTATGCTCAGCCCTGGTACTTTCACTTCCAAACTTGCAACAGCCCTTTGAGATCGAGACAAATGCTTCCGACTATGCTATGGGTGGCATTCTCACTCAGCACGACCACCCCATGGCCTATCATAGTGAGACACTATCATATATTGTTCGTAAGTACCCTACTTACGACAAAGAAATGTACTCCATTGTGCAATCCTGCCGCCAGTGGAGACACTACATTCTTGGGAAGGAGATAGTCATCCACACTGATCATAAGCCAATGCAGTTCATGCAAACACGAGTAAAATTGCAGAATGACCGCCATCAAAAGTGGTCCACATACTTGCAACAATTCCACCTCAACATCAAGTATAAAACAGGAAGCACCAATTGCATCATTGATTGCCTCAGCATACTGCCAGTCACGGCACTCACCACGGTGCTAAACTCTTGCATCCATGAGAGCTCTGGATGGACCCAACTCTATGAGACAGACTTGAACTTCACCACCACCTACCAAATGTTGGGGGCAAATGTAGTTGTCGATAATTTCCATATTTAAGATGGGTTGTTGTGTCGTCTGGTCCATATATGTGTTCCATCAAGTGAACAAGCGAAGCTGATCTGGGAATCCCACTATAGTCTGGTGGCCCAACACTTCAGTGTTGAAAATATAGTGGCGATGCTACAGAAACATTTCTACTGGCCAAAAATTCAACAGGAGGGCAGCAAGTATATCAAGTCCTGCACTGCCTGCGTGATTGCCAAAACGACCACTAAGAAATAGAGCCTGTACACCCCTCTTCCTACTCCTGACAGGCCATGGGAATCCATCTCAATGGACTACATGTTGGGCCTCCCATCCACCAAGCAGGGAAATGACTTTGTTTTTGTGGTTGTTGATCGCTTTTCTAAGATAGAGATTTTGGTTGCCTGCAAGAAGAACATCACAGTAGAGGCCACTGCCAAGCTCTTATTTGAACGAGTCTAGGTACATTTTGGAATGCCACAAACCATTTTCTCAGATCAGGACAGTCGATTTCTCAACACATTCTGGTCGAGCCTCTGGTCACTGTTGGACAACAAGATCAACAAATCCACGGCCTTCCACCCTTAGATAGATGGCCAAACCAAGGTCGTAAATTGAATGATTTTGCATATCCTCCACATGTATAATTCACAACACTCTCGCACATGGGATGAGATTCTTCCCTATGTCCAACATAGCTACAAACGAGCCCTACATAGCTCAATCGGCCACAACCCCTTTCAGGTGGGGTTGGGATTCCAACCATTGGGTCCCATATATGTTGCACTTCCCCTTGTGGTCACCTCGATCGACTCATCTCCTGCTCCAACTAAAGATGAAAAATCCACCCGGTTCATTGACTGGATCCAGCACATCTTCCAACAGATTCATGATATCCTACATAAGTCCAATGACAAGTACAAACAGTGCCATGATCAACATCAGGTGCCACATAAGTTTCAGGTGAACAACAAAGTTTGGTTGCACTTGCAGAAAGAACGCCTTACAAAAACCCATCAAAGGATTCACCCATGATCACCAAGGCCATGGGGTATAATTCTTTTCATCTCAACATTCCTCCTTTCCTTGTCCTGCACCCAGTGTTCAACGTGGATCTCCTTCGCCCTTATTTCCCACCATTATTGGACACCTCAGAAGTCACAGAATAGCTGACACCAAATGAGCTCAACCCCAAATGCATACAATACGAATCCAATGATCATATTGTGGACACACAGATCAAGGGAACTCGACAGCAAAGGATCCAACTTTATCGAGTCGTCAAAGCAGGGCATCTTCTGCACCAAGGCAAGTGACTCACCCGGGGCCAAATTCAGGATAAATTTCCTCATATGATGGGGGACATCAATGAAATGGATACCATTTCTTCCTAAGGAGGGAGGAATGATCCAGGTGGATATCGGTGGCCACCCACCTTTTCCAACTAGCTCAAAACAGTTTTCTGGCAATTTTGGCAATTTACTATTTTTAGTAGTTTTTAACTTCTGGGGCCATTTTGAGGGCCTAAATGAAGGTTTTTTGGGATTGAGATTTTAAATGATATCCAAAGGAATTATTGAGGCCCCAAAATGAATCTCCTCGATGATACCTTTCCAACGGGATATCATACGCCTGAAACAGAGATCGTATGCAAACGTTACGACCCCGGGAAGTTAATGTACTAACTTACCTAAATGGGGCCCACATGACTTTTGGTGCTTCATCTCCTAGGGTTAGGTTTTTGGATGTATAGGGATTTTGGAATTCTTGTTCATTTGTAAAAATTCCTTCAGAGCCTCATTGTAATCTTCTTCTTGTGAATGAGTGCAGCCGTCACATCTCTTCTCAGAGATAAGCCGCCACCATTCCAGCAAGCTTGTTTCCGCTGCATTTTATAGTTTCAACTTATTTCGTTATTGAATAGAAAACCATTTTTATTGTATCTATGTTATTTTGGGTGAAGCACCTATTAATAATCTGTATACATTTTGTTATGCTCATAAAATCCAGATCATTGGTATCAGAGCGGTCTGCTCCTTGTTGTCTTAATGCATGTCCCCAATGACTTTGGAGTACAAAGAGTTGGGTCTTGAGCTTGTTTCTATTGAGGAAAAAATATCTCGCATTCCCAAGTGACCTCTCATGGAAGGAGAAAAGAAATATGATGGGACAGGAGATCCTTTCAAACTTTTGATTAAGGAATCCCTCACGCAACAGAGGAACTAGGTGATGGATAGTTTCGCACAAATCCTTCGGCGGCTACCAACAGGTGACGCATCTTCTTCGAGTGGAGGCACTTCCCCCTTCAAGGTACAAACAAAATTTGATATTCCTATATTTGAAGGTCATATAGACACAGATGATGTAGACAAATGGTTGAATCTACTATAAGGGTATTTTTCTGTCCATAACTTTTTGAGTAAAGAAAAGATTACTTTTGTGCTCCTCAAAGTTGTTCCCCATGTCAAAGATTGGTGGGAAAATTTCTGTGAGAAAAAGGAAATAGAGGAACCCTCATTATTTATAGTCATGGCCACCTGGGAATCCTTCATGGATTCTATTAAAGAACAATACTACCCTGTCGGAATTTATGATGACCTGTATACCAAATGGACTACATTGCGGCAAGAAAGAGACCAAGCAGTGTCAAATTTCACAAATATCTTCCATACCTTGCGCACCAAGCTGGTTATCAAATATTTGGAGCCAACATATGGTGCTCAAGTACCACGATGCTATGCATAGATAAATCCATATTGAAATGGAATTTCTAGACATCTCATCCTTGGGCGTGGCCTACCGATATGTCGTCAAAATCAAGCAAAAGCTCAAGCAAAATATGCGGCAATTTGGGCCTAGGAACCCCTCACAACAAAATCTAGTAAAGGGCAGCACCAACCCATAGAACAAAGGATAGAGAAAATATGGATAGTATGAGGACAACTAGTCCAAGCCGCAAGCAAAGAAGGACACTAGAAAGACAAAGAAAGATATCGGGAAGTGGTGCGACTTCCATAAGAGCCCTTGGCATAACACTACT
>JASDQU010013908.1:221767-255712 GCA_032191745.1 Picea mariana | reverse complement strand
TGTGTGTGTGTGTGTGTGTGTGTGTGTGTGTGTGTGTGTGTGTGTGTGTGTGTGTGTGGGTGTGTGTGTGTGTGTGTGTGTGTGATAATAACTAAATAAGTGGGACCTCATCATGTGAATTATGATGAAGAATGGCTCTTTTTATCTCAGCACTCAATATTACCTTGTAGAATATCTCTGCGTTTCTAAATGTTCTCCAAGGCAAATTGGTAATTGGTTAGTTATGTGCAAATTGAGTTGAGTAAATTAAAGGGTTGTGTAATGGCCCTCCTGGTTACTATTGTTGCACTTGTTTTTGGCCTTTTATCATGACTCTGGGCATCGCTATGTTACGGTTGGTTTTCATATGGTAACGGTTCAAGCTTCAACTCACACACACATTGTTCATGGTTATGATGGTGGACAATAGTTATGTTATTATTTTGAGGGAAATTCAATCCTTGCAATTTGGGATTTGTTAGACATATGGTATTATGATCATATTATATGTTACTTATGATACGTTTTAATGTGGGTGATGTGTTGATCCCCTTGTTCTAGCAATGGTTATGAAGTATGGTGCTAAGGTTGCATACAACAAGGTGGTAAATTCTTGTTTAAATTGGAAAATTGTGGCCTATTATATGGTTTGTTATGCTACTGTTTTGGGGGCAGTGTATGGCACGCTCGTACTTGGGTTTTTGGTCATTTATGTTGGAAACGACGTGAAATTATTGCACATTGCTCCAACCATACCCCTGAGGCTGCCATCCTCCTTAGTTCACATTGTGTTTGGCTTAGGTTGTGGTTACTCCAAGTTGCTCATCTTTTGGAGAAAATAGCAAAGTTGTTGGTTTTTCCTTTGTGTTTTCCACAACGAGTATGAGTTTCTTGTCTTCCATTCATTATGCACTCTGCTCCAAGGTAGAATAGATGGTTGGCTCTTAGATTTTTATTGTTGGGTGCTTGCTTTCTAAATTTACAGTGGCGAATATATAAGCTTTGTCTGTGCGAGTTGGTTGGCATGTTGTAAATGGTTTATGGTTCCTTTCCTATTGAATTTTTGGGTTATGGTTGCGCAAATGATATTGTTGTTCCTTGTCATAGTTGAGCATTCTGGTTTTGGAGTTGTTGATAATATATATGTTATGATGCTCTATTTTTGGGACTGGTTATGGTAACTGTGGTATGCTATGACTCTTTCTTTCGGTCCTTCTGCAATTTCGAAATGGGTTTACCTCCATTAATAGAAATGGTGTTCTGGTTGTGATGGGTTATGTTTTTTGATGTGCCACATAGTCATAGGAAACTTTTCGGCTTCTGTTATATCTTTCCCTATCTAAATTGTTATGTTTGGCCTATGGGTGTTGTTTGCGACCCTGTGTTGTCTGAGGGAACTGTTGTTATGAATGAAATGGATAAACAATGTTTTGTTTCCCCCTAGGTGTCGACCATGACCTAGTCTGAAGTTATGTGACATTTGGTTGGGTGTACGTGATCTTCATTATTTTGAGAACGACATAAAGGAAAAAATATAACTGAGATATAACAATGAAATACACAAAAATATTGAAGAGAACGCAAAAATACAATGAAACCCAAATTCTATTATTGAATAAGATAGAAAACACTGTAGAACACAAACTGGAAACATGGGGTAGCTTATCTCTAAAAAGAAAGAGATGTTGGCTACTCTTCATTCACAAGAAGCTTTACATCACACTCCATTGCATGCTTAAAGGGCCTCCTTCACCTCAATTATATATGAGAGAGTGAGAGGAGAACAATTCCCATGATGCATGTGGGATAAATTGGACTAAGTTTATAAAATGCCATAGGCATGTAAAATACTAGGACTTCCCGAGCAGTCACCCATCCTAGTACTACTCTAGCCTGAGCGCACTTAACTGCAAAGTTCTAATGGGATCTGGTGGATTAACACTATGTTGTAGGCATGTACATAAGACCATTACATGATGTTTGTAATTAACAAATGAAGATGACATTACATTCCATTCCCCATCAAAAGGGTGAATGTCATGGTTTATCAAAACCACATGCTCAAAATGGTGATTTAGTGGAAAAGGTGGATAGCCACCGAGATCCATCTAGATCATTCCTCCCCCCTTAGGAAGAAATGGTCCCTACTGTGTCGATTTCCCTTAACAGGCGAGGAGACTTCTGCTAAATCTGAAGCTTGGTGCGAAGCTTGCCTTGCTGAAGAAGTTGTCTTGCTTAGCTTGTTGTAGGTTGTCATGAACCTGTTGTTGGAGGGGTTGAATCCATTCAACCAATCTAGCTGCATGATCTACCTGAGTGTGGGAGGACTCTTTCAGTGAAGATGCAGCATGAAGAGTATGAAGGGTTCTGTTATAACCTTGCTTGACTGGGCAGTGTGGAGGCACTCCTGTAGGTGAAACAAGAACAACCTGGTCCTCTTCTACAATCTTTTCGATCTGCTTCTACTGGATAGAAAGGTATTGGGTTGAGGCTGCAGTGTCCTTATGTTCACCTTTTGATCGGATTGTGAAGAGGATAAAATTTGCAGTATGAGAGATTACTTTGTGGCATTGTTTTGGTGGGAGAATAGTTGAAACTACCTCTGGTGTCCTATATAGTTGACCCCCCAGAGTAACAATGATGCTACGGGGTCAAGACTCATAAATAGCATGATGCCTCTACATATATGGTTGGCCTAATAGAACATCACAAACTTCCAATGGGGAAACTTCACATAATACCTCATCCTTGAAGGGATTGATGTCATAGGATAGGCGACATTGTTGGTTGACACGAAGATCTTGACCCTGGTGAAGCCACCCGATGTTGTATGGTTGCGGGTATGGTGTTGTTGGCAAATCCAACTACTTGACAACCTCTGCTGATATGATGTTTTTTTGTCTTCCGCTATCAACAATAAAATGTAGTGGGGTCCCCTTCACCCACATTTGTGAATGGAAGAGTTGCTCCCACTCTTCGGGATCCTCTTCTGGTTGGATTGTTGCAGTTGCGATAGTAGCAGTGGGTTCTGCATCAATGATATGTCTCCTTTTATTATTTTCTGAATCATGGTCCAATTCGGGGTTCGACTCTTTCTCTTTGATCTCAACCACCAATGATTGTATTGAGTGACATTCATTAGTGTTGTGCCAAGGGATGTTGTGGAACTCACACCACTTTCTGGTGTCTTTCTTGGACTTCCCATTACCCTTCTTTACCTGCATCTGGGACTATCTCTCTTGAGTTTGGCCTTCCTTGCTTTGTCCATGCTTCTCCCACTTACTCTGTTGCTTGAATTTCTGCTCAATTTTGACTGCATATCAATAAGCAACTCCCAGTGAGGAGATGTCCAAGAAATCCATCTCTGTTTAGATGTACCTATGTAAACCACTACAGTACTTCAAAACCAGGTGCCGCTTGGAGTCTTTGATACCCAACTTTGAGCGCAAGGTATGAAATATGTTGGTGTACTTCGACACCGTCTAGTCTCTTTTCTGACGCAGAGTTGTCCATCTCATGTATTGGTCATCATAGTTTCCAACAGGGTAGAACTCCTCCTTTAGGGAATCTACAAAGGCTGCCCAAGTGGGTTCTCTCCCAAATAGTGTAGATTCTTCTACGGGGTACCTCTCACAGTAAACTTCCCACCAAGCTCTGACATGGGGAAAAGATTTAAGGAGCGTGAAGGTGATCTTTTCAATATCAGAAAAATTTTGGACAGAGTAATAACCTTCTAGCAAATTCAACCATTTTTCTAGAGCATTTGCATCTATTTGGCCTTCAAATAAAGGGATATCAAAGTTGACTTGTACCTTGAAGGGCGTCGCACTTGAGAAATTGTTGCTTGTCGAAGATGCTTTGGTTGCCTCAATCGATAGTCTTCGAAGGATCTGAGCGAAGTTGTCCATTATCTCATTCCTTTGTCGCATGAGGGCTTCCTCGAGAAACGTCTTGAAAGGATCTCATGCTCTATCATCTCTATTTTCTTCTGCCATGGGAGGTCGCTTGGGCTAGTGAGAGTGGTTGTCTTCAAGCGAAACTAGCTCAAGACCCAAATATCTATACCCTGACCTCGTATGGGACCTGCTCTGAGAAATGACAAGGATCAGACTGCTCTGATACCACTGATCCAGATTGTTTTGAGAATGACATGAAGGAAAAAATATAACCGAGATATAACAATGAAATACACAAAAATATAGAAGAGAACACAGAAATACAATGAAACCCAACTTCTATTACTGAATAGGATAGAAAAGCATTGTATAACACAAACTGGAAACATGGGATAGCTTATCTCTAAAAAGAAAGAGATGGTGTCTACGTTTCATTCACAAGAATCTTTACATCACACGCCATTGCATGCTTAAAGGGCCTCCTTCACCTCAATTATATATGAGAGAGTGAGAGGAGAACAATTCCCATGATGCATGTGGGATAAATTGGACCAAGTTTATAAAATTCCATAGGCATGTAAAATACAAGGACTTCCTGGGCGGTCACCCATCCCAGTACTACTCTAGCCCGAGCACGCTTAACTATGGAGTTCTAATGGGATCCGGTGCATTAACACTATGTTGTAGGCATGTACATAAGACCATTACATGATATCTGTAATTAACAAATGAAGATGACATTACATTCCATTCCCCATCAAAAGGGTGAATGTCATGGTTTATCAAAACCACAAGCTCAAAATGGTGATTTCGTGGAAAAGGTGGATGGCCACCAAGATCCATCTAGATCAGTATGAGAAGCTTGGTTCTTGTTCTATGATTGGTTTTTGGATGGTGGCACTGTCGAAATTCCTCCCATGGTCTTGAATTTATACGAGGGAAATTGTTTGGTGGCATTTTGGATTCGACTGTGTCATAGTTTGTAATGATGGTCTTAGAGTTTTGGTTGTATAAAATTCATTAACCAATAATCTCTCTCTCCGGTCGAACCCGACCCTCTTTGGCTATGTGGTTGTAAACACATGTTGGGGATTTAATTTGAGTTTGGTTCTAATTGAACAATGGCTAAACATGTTACTTGCATCGTTGGTTGTGTGTTACCTATGAGGGGTTTTGTCGATTTTTATTAGTGGTATAATAGGGCTGACACTAGCCTATAAGTGGATGGTTGATTGGCTTATGTTATTGCGATGTTTTTGGTCAATTTTTGTTGGTGGATCACTGGTGAATAAAGCCACTAGACCTTCGAACCCAGTCTGTCACATGATAAGCATTGCAGGGTTGACATTAACCTTATGTCGAATTGTGGTTGGCATAGATTTCACTCCATCATGCCCTTAGTTGGTTTGATTTTTTTTACTGGGATCATTCTGGCTTTAAGTAAAATATGAAATTAAAAGCCTGCAATTAAAAGGAAACAAATTTTGCAGTGAATTAAGATGGTTGTAGTGGTTTTATTTCAATTCTATAATGTTAAACTTGCACAGTTGAAGATGGCCTGTATGGCTGCATAATTCCTACAAAAATTGGTTTATGTTAAATATTTTATAATGTTTAATTAAATTAAACATAAGAGGCATTTGAAGATTTTCAAGCTCTCCTTTTTATATAAATTTTGGATTATGTTATTTTATGTGGAAGTTAAATGGTTCGTATTGGTTCTTCTTGGCCCTACCTGTTGGTTGGAGTTATTGTGCTTTGGATGTTAGACAATTCCTTGCACCTTCACTCAAGTAATAGATATATGTGTAAAGGAAAAGGAAATATGGGAATTGTGGGGTGACAATTCTAAGGATTTTTATATTTTTGTTTTTTGGGACAGTTGGTTCTTGAGTTTGAATGTTGAACAGAGATTTTTTTTGGAATAATGGCAGCGACGATTTGAAGATAATAAATGTTAATTCATAAAATGAACAGTAACCATCTCATCCTGACCATTATATCACTTTTCTCTTATTACAAGCCCCTCACTTTCCCAAATACATTTAAATTTTCCTTGTTCTGTTGTTGTGAATTTCATTAGAATGAAAGGGGTTTTTTATTGGTGTTTGAATGTTAGTGTGATTGTTTTCTGAAATTGCTTGAAAAGTACTTGTGGTGTTTCCCGACCATTATACCAATTTACGCTCATTACAATCCCCTCATCTTCCCAATATCCATGTTCACTCCCTGTTCAGACAACAATTGATCGGTGATTTTATGGATGGATTGCATGTGCTTCTGTGGTAAATGATAAGAGCCAACTTTTAATTATATTTAGTTATATTTAATGCATGGATTATTAAGAAATTTTCATGACATGTTTTGGATTATTGCTTCGAGATAAGTTTCTTTAGTAGAGGAAGCAACAGGGGTAGAAATACAAACAGGGGAAGAAATGTTAATAACCGAGGAAACTAGAAAAGGGGCCATGGAAGGACATGGTTCTCTATACACTTTGATGTTAATCCTCAAGAGATAAATCAACTTTTCCAAGTTGGTTTCTTCAACCTGGTTGGCCAGGGAATTCTGCAGCCTCAGCCTGACAGACCTCCTTTTCATCACAGCCATAATTTTTCTGGCATTCCGGTCCCTCCTCATGTATCAATGTGACCATAACCACCCGCCAATGATGGTTGTCAAGAGATTGTCCACCAACCTGATGTTCACCACCACTGTTGGACCACTACATCATTTCCATTACCTCATCCACCATCGAAAAATCAAGTTTCCCAAGGTGATTGTGTTGTCTCACCCGTGCAATCATCATATGCCAGTAAAAGATTAAAAACAGATGTCCCCGAGCCTATGCAGGACAAGGGAAAAATAATAGCTAGCCCCTCTGACTCATCCAAGGAATCTGCCAAATCAGTCTCCTCTCGTCTTCATCTTAAGGATGATTGTTATCATGTTATTAGTGCAATTCAGCCTCAAGGCTCTAACCAGTCAAAGGCTGCCATAGAAAAATCAAAAGGGGACAGTAGTGAGAAGAGGAAAAATGTCTCTCATAGTAAATATGGCTTTTAAACTCTAAATATGTTACTTTTTTTTATTATTTTGAGGACATCAGTTCTATTTTGGCACTGTTTAGGATAGCAGAATATATTTCGAGCATTTTTTATTGGAAAGTTTGGATATGATGCTATTTTGGGGGTATGATTATGTTACACTCTATTGATATTTACAATTTGGGCATATATATATGAAGCAGGAGTTACAGGGAGATATTTTTGAATTAAATTATTAGGATATTTGTTATGTCAGATAATTATAAAAGAAATTAATGGGAGTCACAAGGGGTCCCACCTATTTAGCTATTATTTAGACCCTCACTTATTTATTTTTATTTACTTGTCTTAACTAATTAGTTAAGCTAATTTTGCTTAACTAAAGAAAGGTAGTTCAACTACCATAACTTACTAAGGAAGGATAAAATCTCAATCAAATGAAGAGAATAGAAGGATAACTTCTACCATAAGGTTTGCTCTATACTTAATGAGATATTTCTATCTTTCATTCATTTCGATTTTGCTATAAGGATTAACTATATTGATGACAGCGGGGTCTTATTGAAGGCAACAAGATTCGAAACTGAATCACATATTTCAACAGCTTGTTTTAAAGGTGTATGACCTATCTTTGGCAGTCTAGGTGTTCTTGTTTGTTTGTAAACTATATTTTATGACTAATAAAGAATATTTTGAAGAGTCAAGTGACAGCGTTTTTGGCAAGCTGATCCATATTTCTAGCTTTAGTTTTCTTTTTTTGTCAAAGTCTTTTTGTATGGTTCCCATCGGAGGCTTATAAATCTAACTTTGGTCCCTACCCTCGCAGGGGTTTGTAAATATAATCCAGTCTTGTATCTCATAATGAAATCAATATGAGAAATATGTTTTCTGATTTTTGTCTCTCACTTGTATTGTGTTGATCTTATTCATATTGCTTGTATTTTCCATGTACACACTCATACAATTCTTGTACATACATATGTGTAACTCTTATTAAAGTTGTTTTTTTTATGTTACATTAAAATAACAAAAAAACTAGCCTTGGTTCCATGTACTTATTATCAATGGATCAAGTGATTGTTATTTTTGTTGTAAGGCTATAAACCCCAGGTGACATTCCCAACTATCTTGTTTTAGCCTAGCAAGATCTTAATATGCTTGAGTAAGGTTCTTCATACATTTTCCTCAACACCACCATGGATCTCCAACAACACTTTGCCACCATTGCATGTGTAGCATCAAAGTGTCTCATGGCTGCCACAATCATACCCTTACCAACCTTCAGCTTCCATGTCAAATGGTTCGACTCATATGAGCAATCATCCACATCATGTTGAAGTGGATGATTGCTTGGAGGGGCACATATAGTAGTGGAGAACTTCATATTTTGGGGTTGTATCAGTTTCTACTTGTTGGAACTGGGTTGTATATATATTGGGCGAGTTTTGTCTTGGATTTGAGGTTATTTCTCCCTTGGATCAAGTTGATATTCAACAAGGCGAATTTGCTATAGCCATGGCACATTTCTCTTCATTGGAACTGCTATTTCATGTGGGATAATCATCCTTTTGGTAGCCATCATTGAGGTTACTTTGTGGAAGATTATTATTGCTGATTTCTATTGTATTGGAGCCATTTCAACCATAGAAAATAGCCACCATATCATTGTATGCAAATCTGGAAATTGCTTTGGCATTGAACACTTATATTATATAAATAAGTCAAGGATTGGAGGTATTTTGCTATTATTGTTACAATCTCTTTTGGGTATTTCTTTTCATATGTCTATCATGTATTTCATTTCCATTTCATGATATTTTTCACACTTACAATTCTGAAACATATTAAAACAAAAGCTACAACATTAACATGCAATTTTTTTGACAAAACAATTCAACCAACCTACTACAAATAAACATTATAACAAACATAAATTCAGAGCAACCACTCATTTGGAAGGGATTTAGGTGTTGGATATGATGTGTTTGACATAATATTCAACCCTTAAAATTGAGTTAATCGGGACAACAAGTATTGAAGTGATTTCAAGGGAGTTGGGAGCTTGTATGCCAAGTGTTTGATGAAATTCCCCAACCAACTAAATCAGATTTTAGCACATATTATATAGTGGAATATTAAAGTGGTATCAAAGCATGATCCTCTATAGTTGTGAGGTTTGAAGGGAAGCGTTGACAATAGATATATATCAATTTTGGGAAAAGATGAAGAAAAAAAAGGAGCTTGCAGTGAGATTTTTCCAAATTATGCAAGAGCAACATAAAAGTATAACTACCCTGTTAGAACATATAGAGTGGTTCATGAATGAGAAAAAGAGATCCACATCCAAGATAGTTGGTAAGGAAGAAACATCACTTCAGGATAGAGGCTAATGCAGTCTTCACATCCATCTGATGGATCTTCCAACCCATCTCTGCTGCAAGGGAGATCATTGCCCTGGTCGAAGTGTATCTAGTGTTGTTCATGAGTTTATACTTAAGGCTCAAAGCATAATGTCAGGCATCAGGAAGTAAGAAAGTTTTTAATGTTTGTTTTTTCTACCTCGGTTATGTGAGAAAAATTCCTTAAATTGAATTAATAATATAACAGCTCAGAGGTCATTTTTTGTATCTAAGTTAAATTTGAAAATATTGAATGCAATGAGAGAAAAACATAAAGCTGTTAGACAAAGAAAGGTATCAATCACAGAAGAATCTTACTTTATTATAGAAGAAGAAAATAGATAATGTAACCTTTAATGAAGCATAAAATGTAGCAATCTAACTAACTCACGGGTCTGGTATTTTCTAACAGCAAATACAGAGGAAAATATGTTTGCTATCAGATAACTAAATGAAATATAACCATAGTAGATGTTCTACTAAATTGCGATTAGGTATTCATCAAGGAAATATATAAAAAGATGTTGGAATGTGTAAATATAGAAGAACACATAACTCAAACTGGACGAAATGTGGAATCTTTGGTCTGCACTTGTATTAATTCTCAAGGAGGAGAGTTTTCTCAATTACAACCGGCAAGAAGCAGCCTTTGTTCATTCTTTCGAATATTATGCATTTATACAAAAAATCACAACCCTAAGTGGTTGGAATCCCCTTATTTCTTAAAAGTAACAGTTATAAAATGAGAAAGGTGGAACATTTCATTTAGTTCTCCTCTGTCTCTTTCTCGTGCTGGCAGAGACGTTTTTCTTCCTTGTTTTCCAGCTCGGACACAAAGAGTCTCTAATTATGACCTGTACAAATTATGTGTATAGCTTACCTTATTAGTTCTTTGAAGCACTACCTTTTCCTCGTCCAATACATTCGACACACCTGCTTACAAATTGTGCTATTAGTCTGGAGGGTTTTGTCACATCCTTTACCTCAAAAATATACAATTTCTTTTCCAATAGTGGAAATTTTTCTTCCATCCTTTTGTCTTCTACAGTCATTGATTGTAGTTGCAAATTAGGTTTCACCAGCTATCTCTATCTGAGCGATATCAACATGTCTTAGCTGTGAGATTCCAGCCCAAGTTTCTTCTAAAATTGTTTTGATATCAAGTTGATGTTTCGCTACATCGACTTGTCCCAACACCTCGGAAAGATCATCTTTTTCAAGGCCCAAAGACTCTTTATTCAGTGAGTGGAAAGCCTCTTCATAAGCCTCTTTGATATTCTTATCCATACTTTTTCTTTCGTCTATATTGGCTTCCCAGGTCTTCAATATTATGTCACCTTTGACCTGCTCTGAAACAGACAACCTGGGAACTATAGACATTTCTTCTCTGGCGGATGACACAACCACCTCTTGAAAAGTGACCCGAGCTACAGTAGCCTCTCTTTCTCTGAAACAAATATTATTTAATGATTCGTTCACTACCCGAAAGTGATTTTGGATCATTTCCACCTTGTTCAAAAGGCTTCGTTGCACTAACTCTAGCTTCTCACATACCTCTACTGCTTGTGCTTGAAAACCGGTTATATCTATAACCATGTTCTCAGTTAACTTCACCTTGGCCTGTAATTTCTTCACCATTTCACCTTGTTGAGTGGTCGCCCTTCGCTCGCCAGTAGATTTCTTTGCATCTCCTCAAGACGGGATTTTAACTGTTGAATTTCTTGTTTATCACCAGCTCTAGCCTGTTCGATACTTTTGTTAACTTCGCTTCTGATGTTATTTTCTACAGTCATTATCTGACTCTGTAATTGTCCTATCAATAGATTTCTCTGTCTCAATTTCTCTGCCAGATTTTCGACCTTTCATTGATTTGTTGTAGCGAAGGCGCCTAGTGAACCATCCATCTCCTTGGAGAGCTTTGAATCATCCAAGCCCTATCCATCAAATATCATCCTTTATCTTTTGGTTACTACCCCTTCTTTCTACTGCAATTCTCTTCCGACTATGGCCCTCCTTTTCGTGCTAAAGAAAAAGTTTGAAGGGGGGATCTCTTCAAGCGGGATCGGGGTAAGATCGCTTGCAAAAATGACTTCAGAACCAGGAGTTCAAAAACTTGACTGCAGAGGGGTTAGTGCTGAAATATGACTACCTATTTATGTGAACTACTTTCCTTCTACTGTTTGTGAGGTATTAGTAGGGGTGACTGGTGATGAAGAAGGTACCATTTGTTTTTGTTTCTGAAGTGTTTCAGATTGAACCTTTGTCTTCGGCCCTAGATACCCTGCCCACGAGGTTTCTACTTCTTGTGTGGCCACTTTGAGCTTCTTTGGAATTTCTTCGGTAGTTTCTTTATCAAAAGGTTCTATTTCAAAACCTGGAGGTATGGATCCCTATTTTGGAGGAGTGGTTTTCAATTCTTCCTATAGTATCTTTGGCAGACTACTTCGTTTGTGCCTTTGGAAAGTGAAGAAACTAGCCTTCTGGTCAGGGGATAACGTTTGAGCTTTGTCTTGTTACTCCTCATAAAATCTGATTCCCATGAATATATCGCCATACAGGAGTCTTCATGCACATATTTTTTCATATTGCATTGAGCTAGGTGATTCTCCACAATCTGATATGGATCATGTTTTTTGAATTCAATGTCGACCAATTTGTAATCCTCTAAAGCCGCAACCTCTACTTTGGAATGGCCAAAATTCAGCAAGGAAAACCTTCCAACCTATAGAGGGAAGGCTGGCCAAACTTTCTTCTGAGCTCCTTTTATCTCTTTGCTAATGCCTCTTGTTACCGTCTGGTAAGACACTTCTCTGCACACCAGTCTGTCAGACAGAAACTTTGGGAGAGAATGAGGGGAAACTAAGCATCCAAAAACCCTGATATAGGAGAAATTTTCTTCAATGAACCAATCTGCAACTTGTTTAAGGCTTCCCATAATTTGATCTGAAATCCAAGGAGGTGGATGACCATATAGTGTTTTATGAACGGGTATCACTACATAATGACAGATTTCATAAAAGAAATCTTTGGCCTTTTCCTCCCATAGTTTGGAATGATAAAAATGGATAGATTCTGCCCTGGTTGGGTTCCAACTCCAATTCATCAATGGAAATGGAGTCATAAAATAGATGGAATCCATGACATACGTAGACATATAAAAAGGAGCAGGTTGACCTTTTGACTTCTCCATTTGATACCCAATAATTTCCTTGGCTAGGTTATCGGACAACATCTTAGCCCAGTTGAAAGTGAAGCCCTTGGCTACCTCATGCATGATTGATACCCATTCCACCGGGAAATGAGTAGGGATTTTCTTTCCTAATATCCTACATAGCATCATGGCTACATAGACCATATACTCATTTAATGATGCGGTGGAATAAACACCATGAGAGTCAGCTCTGAATTTCCCAGGAATTCCCCACCAGGTTTTACTATGTCCAGGTAGCTTTGACCGAACTGCACACATTCCTTTTGTTCAAAATCCATTGTGAATGCAGTATTATAAATATATTTTGGATCAGGGGATAGTTTGTACATTACTTGGAGGTGTTCTGGCCTGAAAGAGCCAACGATGAACTTTTGGTAGTTGATGATGCTCCTGGTCTGAACATCGATGTTTACCAAACCCCAACTTATCATGTCATTATATGGCATGAGCTTCGGCCGTGTAGCTATTTTATGAGGCTCAGAATCTGTTATAACTCTGAGTTTAGTTTTGAGCTTGTCGTTCGTTTCATCTCCAGAATCGTCTGGGCAATTTATAACTTTGCGCTCCAAGATTTCAAAAATCTGCGTCCATGACCTAATTGAATCTACAACATGTGGCATGGTATCAGACAGATCGTCTGCATTTGGATTTGAACCTTCACCGGCCTCATCATTCTTCTTCGACATTTTCTTGGGTGCCATGATGCCAAAAATAGAACGCGAATACCTGTTACAGAGGAGAATGCGTAAGCTTTCCTTGGGTAAAACTTACTACTTTCCTAAAAGTAAGAATGAAATTCAAAATAGAAAACTTTTATTTACGCTCAGTTTGCATTAATTCGAGCATGCTTTTACGGATGATGAATTTATTTTCTTTAACGAGGAAGGTACATCTGGCAATACGCACCCTACGCTATAAATCATTTCCATTGATCCATAATAAATGTTACCAAATATCGGTGATTCGCGATCGGGAGTTTTGTATGGAACAACATTGATATATCCCGAAACGCAAATGTGCGAAATATTAATTCACACCGTTAATTTCCATTTAAGAGTTTAATTAATCATGTTTAAGAACTCGATACTTTCGGGACCTCGAGTTTCGGGGTTTTTTGGATGTAATGAATGGTAAACCCCTGATTCCCGAAACGTGAAATGATTAATTATCTCTGAATTAGTTTGATCTAATTAATTGAGAATTGCTCTTTCGGCATATTACCGTTTCGTAGGTTTGCAAGTGGGCTCTTTGTTATATCGTCGAAAGGCCATTACCTGTGACAACGTGTCAAGGATGAGTCATCTTAAAGGTGCCACATGTTAATTTGAATCGTGTGAAATTTTAGACGGCAATCTCAGAAAACGTATCGCTTGTCTATTAGGAGAAGACTCAAGACACCTACGTGTGTCCATACTCGTGTCTTTTAAATATTTAAGAACAGTTAAAACGTACGTCTTTCGGGTATCAGGATTTTGAATGTTCCGACATAATGAAATATCCGAAACACGAAACTTCGAAACAACTTTCGGCAATTTGACTCATTAATCATTTGGCGGCTCCATAAATCTGAAATATTTAGATCATTCGATCATACGGAAAAATTTATCAACGGTGAGACTCAAGTGGTTTTTTTCTCTTATTTAAACGAGAAGGAAATTTATTAAAGTCTAAATATTAGAAAAAAATGTGTTCCAACATAGGCTCCATCTAGGGATCTCGTCTCCCTGCGGGACGAGAAGAACAGTAGACCAAGTGCCTTTACTGGATAAATGGAGTCATTATTGCATTTTTGTGAAACACATTCTGAAAGAGGGTACACAGAAGGACTTAAAGTTTCATCCTTATCTCTGAAAACTTTCAAAACTTAATCATTCACTGCTTTCGAGTTTAGGCTTATCAATGGCTTCCTTTTCTTAGAATTGACTTCAGATTTGCTTAAGATAATCAAAACAACCTTAATCATTCTACCAGGCTCTGTTTGATTTTGTTCGCATCAAGGTAAAGTAATTTCAATGTTTTTAGTCAGGGAATCCTGTGTTAGCTTGGAATGTAGATCTAGTGGAAAAGAGAACTAGTTACTAGAGTACATTATAATTCATGTATAACAGCCTTGCAGATATCGTAGACATTGCTTCACTACCAACGAGCATGTTCAGTACCCCGGTGAAGTTTTCTAATTTCCCACATTGAATTTCCTTTCACCACTTCAAGTAGTAATTTTGCGTTTAAATGATGATATGAGGGCAATCATTTAATGAATTTATTTTCATCATCTCTCTTTGGAATAGATGGGGGCAATCATTTTACGAATTTCCTTTCACCATTTGTATTATATTTTTAAAACATGAAGTGGGGGAAATCAATTTGTATACAATATACCAGGGGTGATATATGTTTATAATTTAGCAACAGAGGTTTGTCAACTCACTTTGATTACTCAGGACTAATCCTTCTCTAACCTTCAAAACATCTTTGCCTACAGGGAAGTTCTCACGGGGAGCTTTTATTTTCCAGGGACTTTCCTTGAGCGAAACTAATCAGTTTAAACATGTCAGAAGGGCTAAGAGAGTCGGGATTATCCTAGACATACTTTTTTTTTCAGTTAAAGTTAGAGGAAACATAAGACTTTTTTACCTATTCTCATTTTGAAGATTTGTTTGTTAGTTTTCAGAGCTAAGGCGAGACCCTTTTTCCTCTATGAAGACCATGGGATGATATCAAGAATCACATGAAAATGCCATTTTGAAAATGAGCAGGGGAATAGAATCGGGGTTCAGATGTTCTGTTGTAAGCGTGGTCAATCTTATGCAAACTTTTTACTTGATTCTTGAAACTTTTTCTTTAAGGTCTTCTTATTGCTTCTTTTATATATATATATAAGTTTTATTTCATTTTTTATTTTACCCAAAGAAAACTCTTGATAATTAAAACGTAATTTTTCATTCTTCTAGTTATAGATTAGGTGAAAATATTTGTACATATGAGACCTCTATCATACTAAGTGATATTCCTTTGAAAATTTAAAAAGGGCAGAAACTCATACCTTTGATTTACTATTATATTTTCAACCAAGTAAATTATTTATTTATCACCTGTTTTGAGAGAGAGCCAATGTTCTAATACATAAAGGTTGGTTTCTGATGTCTCTGATCCCTTGGCTATCGGCAAGTATCCTGCATGGCAATAACATGAAGAGTGTCAGGAATTTATGTGTAACAGAACTCTATGTGTTACTTATTTTTATATTTTTTTGTTTTTATGAAATCAACTAACCTGGTTTTATTTACAATGAAAGTAAAAACTTACCAAAAAAGTGAAAAACTGTGAATCAAAACAAAGAAAACAAATCGGTATGTACAGTGATAGTTTGGAAACTGATTATTGTATAAAATGCTTTAGGTAACGCCCATTGATAGGGGCGTTGAGGATTTTACCATCCATATTTTCTAACAAAAATGAATTATTCCCTTCAGAAGTTGTGACTTTGAAAGGTCCACACCAGATATGGTCGAATTTGTCGTGCTTTCCTGAATCCTCCTTCCTAGCATCTCACTTTAAAACCAGGTCACTAGAGAGGAATTCCCTATCTTTATCTTTTTGGTCAAACATGGCTTTCATGTTATCTTGATACTTCTGAAGTTTTTCATCCACTTCAGCCCTATTTTGCTGGACTTCAATCAGTTGATTTATTCTTCTGGTGACATGATTTGTCTCTTCCTTTTTGTCTTGCCAGAGTTTCATTACAGGCAGAGCCAGGTTTATGGGTAGTACCACGTCAGCCTCGTACACCATTTGAAAGGGGACATCCCGATCGATTTCTTGGTGCCTATCTAATTCTCCCACAAAGCATATTTCAAATGGACATGTCAGGCTTTCTTATTTTCGTTCAGGACTTTCTTAATTATGGTGATCAAGCTTTTATTTGATGATTCAGCTAATCCATTGCCTTGAGGATAGTACGTTGTGGAATGGCCCAGTACAATATTGTACTTTTGGAAAAAACTGACCATCACCATAGATTTAAATGTTTGGGCATTATCTGTAAGTATCTTCCGATGACAGCCAAATCTAGATAAAATGTTTTCCTCCAAGATATTTATCACCACCGAATTTGTAGCATTTTTGGTCAGAATAGCTTCTACCCATTTGGTGAAATAGTCTGTAGCGGTTAGGATCCATTTGTGTTGCGCGCTAGAGTGTGGATTGATTTCACCGATAAAATTTATCCCCCATTGTTGAAATGGGGCTTCTATTTTAACTAGGACCAAAGGTAATGCGGGAAGCTTCTGCTTGCCTGAAAATAGTTGGCAGAGCTTCAAGGCTCTAACTTTAGCATCCACGTCAGCGAATAATTTAGGACAATAATATCCTACTCTCAGGATTTTATATGTCGTTTCTCTCCATGCGTGATGTCCTCCACACACTCCTTCGTGAAATTCATTTATGACTCTCTCTGTTTCGGATTCTACCAAACAGCTTAGTAAAAACCCCAGAGGATCCTTCCAATACAATTGGCTATCCATGATACAATATTTTACTACGTGCAACTTCAACGTTCTATATTTAGAAGGAGTCATATCGCTTGGTCACTACAAAGTTAGAAGGTAAGAGACTATATATTTATACCAAGCTAAAGAAGAGAACTTCCCCTCGATTTGAGTTGTAGGTATTTGATCGTTGAATTCATCTATGTCCAGAAATCCTTCACACTCTTACAGGGTATTTATTCCAAGCGCTCTGAAATTAGATTCGGCTAGTAGCTTAGACAAACCTTGTCCTTTGACGAGATTTGTCAGTTTCACCTCCAGGTCAAATTCTTGAATTTTAGCAAGCCATCGGCCCCTCCTTCCGTCACTATCGGGTTGAACCAATATATCTTTAACGGAACTGGTGGGTACATATGCAATTATTTTAGAATGTAGTGCATAGGTCCTGAAAGCTTTTAGGGCCTTCACCATTGCATATGTATGCTTTTCCAGTATATTGTATCTCAACTCTGCGTCTCTAAGGCTTTTACTGAAGAATGCAATTGGTTCTTCGAAGCCTTCTTCGTTCTTCTGTAGGAGTATCGCCGCAATTATGTGTTCAGAAGTGAATGAGAAAACTAAGAATTCTTTCAGATAATCTGGGCTTGCCAGCACCGGTGCTTCACCTATAACCTTATTGATGCGTTCAATTGATGCTTTGGCTTCGGTCATCCATTTAACCTCGTTTCCCTTCTTAAGAATATATGTAATCAATTTCACGATTTCAGCGAAGTTTGGGATAAATCTTCTTAAAAAATTATTTTTTCCTAAAAACGACCGAATTTCTTTTTTATTTCTAGGAATATTGATAGTATCTATAGCTTCAAACCTTTTCGGGTAGATTTTAATTCCATCTCGAGATACTATGTGGCCCAAGAGTTTACCTTCCTACATTGCAAAGTGATATTTCTTGGGATTCAAAGACAAACTGAATTTGTGACATTTCTCAAACGTTGGTTTGAGGTGTATCAAGTGTTCTACATCAGATTTAGAAAATAAAGATAGATCATCAAGTTAAATGACAACGAACTTATCTCTTTCGCCGACAAAAGTGATGTCCATAGCTCATTGAAAAGTGCCACCTGCGTTCATCAAACCAAATGGCATTTTGTCATGCATAAAGGTACCCCATGGGGTGGTGAACGCGGTTTTTTCTCTATCATCCTCGTGGACTGCAATTTGATTATAGCCCGCAAATCCATCAATCATAGACATTATATTTTCTCCGACCACTTTTTCCAATACATGATCCATTTTAGGTAATGGATAATTATCTTTGAGGGATGATTTATTAAATTCCTGAAATCTATACACAGTCTGATTTTGCCACTTTTCTTTCTGACCAGAACCAGGTTGTCTACCCACTCGGAATACCTGAGTGGTACAATGATTTTAGCATCCAAAAGCTTCTTTACTTCATTTTCTATCACAAGCAATAGTATTGGATTTATCTGTCCGAGCTTTTGCCTGAATGGTTTAACACCCTTCTTTAGAGGAATCTTGTGTTTGATTACGGTGGCATCATAAGTTCTTAATTCATCATAAGACCAGGCAAAAACGTCCTTATACTGCTTGAGTAACTCTGCATATTTTCTTTTCATTTCAAGAGGAAGGTATTTCGATATTTTTACCAACTTAGGAGTTTCCTTGGTGCCTATATCACAATCTTCAACCTCTTCAGGCTGAGGCTACAAGGTAGACTTTAGTGGAATGTCATCGTGATCAAATAATATCTCCAAAGGAATTAGACCCTTATGGATATGATTATTTTTTAGCACTAACATGCGATGATTTGCGATATTATCTTGGAAATCCTGAGGGTCTTCCCCTTCCTGCATGATCCAAGAAAGGTCATTCTGATTTTCTTGGTCAATATGTGTTTCAACAAAGTCGTCCACCATTTCTAGGAATTGTTTGATTTTTTCATCATCTTCGAAGACCTGCCAGTGTTGTATATTGTTCGGTATTGAGGGCCTGTGCCTCATTTCTATGTGATACTTCAGTTTGAAAACAGTAGGAGGTACAAATGTTGAGGCTGCTTTGGCCAATGAATCTTCCTGTTGATTTTCTGTTCTGGGGATGTAGTGAACATTAACTGATGAGAAAAAAATTTGAATCATATCCTAGGAAAAAAATTTGTAAGACATCAACCTCGAGTGTTTGGCCTGGTACTACCGATTTATCTATTTTACGATTAATTCTGCATCACCATAAACTTCCAATTTTTTAATATTCAACTTCCTGACAGCCTCTAATCCTAAGACCAAAGCTTCATATTCGCACACATTATTGGTGTAATCGATGTCCCATTGTAACCTGTAAGAGAAAGGGATAATAAACTCGTCCCCGGGTGCCACAAAAAGCACTCTAGCTCCTGCTCCTTCACAGGATGAAGCACCATCGAAATATATTTTCCAAACTCCAGTACTATATACATCTTTATTTGTTTTTTCCATTTTTTCTTTTTCTGTACAATTTTTTTCTATATATTCATCTATATCATCATCAATCGATAAAATACAATTTCCTAAATCCTGATCTGCGACATAAACAGGGTAATTTTTTGAGTTATGTGGATCACTTATTGTATATGCCAGCCTTGTTTCTTTGTACAGGCGGGTGAACTGTCCGTCGAAGATAGGGATTGTAGCATATGTCATGTTGAGTTGAAGGGATCCTCCAAGCTTGGCACCCAAATACCTGGATAATAGCATGCCATACTTTGGAGGGATATCAGCAATAACCACATCCATCAGAACACTTTTAACAGGAATATGTGCAAGATTAACCACTAAATCTTTAATCATACCCATAAATTTAACTTTTCTCGAATCAAAAGAATATAAATCTTTGTATGGTCTGGTAATTTCTAGACCAATTCTATCCATAATAGCTTTGGGAATCACATTGTGGGAAGCTCCAGAATCCAACATGCAATTATGGAGCAAATGATCATGCACAGTTAGCGTAATATAAAAAGGAGCGACAGTATCTCTGGCACCTTCAAAGTGCGGACTAAATATTATATTCAGTTTATCATCTTCTAAATTTATAACATCGGCCTGACTTTCAATATTCGAAAAATTTATCATTTTCGCAATCTGTTTTCTATATGTAGGGTTTTTTGCCAACTCGACCAGAGGTATAGGGATCTTGATCTTATTAATCTCATTTTCTAGATTAAAAACTCCCACTGTCTTATAGGCTTCTCTGGTTTGGATTTCTATCTCCCTTTTTTCTGATTTATTGGTATGTGTTGCTTTCGTTTCAGCTGCTTTTGTTTCTACAATCTATGTTTCAGTTGTTTTTGTTTTGACAAACTGTGTTTTAGCCGTGGGAATTTCCATTGTTCTTGTATTAGTAGCTAGTGTTTTTGCTGCTTGTCTTGGTAGACTGTGTGTCAGCAGCCTTTGTTTTAACAGTCTATCTTTCATCATTTTTTGGAGCTACCTCATCCGCTTCCCCTCTCGACAAGATTTTCTTTGGTTGGGCAGTTGTCGTATTTTTATTTCTAGGCCTCAAATTATACTTATGTTCGATATCAACCATTATATTATCGGCGATTCCTTGATAAGCAGAACCTTCTGTGATATTTACGCTATCATCATTATTTGACCGATATTATGCGTTTAAAGACCTTTTATAACCTTGTCTCGTCAAATAAGGTTATTGACAGTCATCGCCAATATTATTCATATCTTCCTCTAACTCCTCAAATTCTTGTATGTCATCTCCTCCTATTAAATTTTCACTTTTAAAGGGGGTCTAAATCTTTTGATCTTCATTTTTAATTTGTCTTTGTTGTATTTGAGGGTTAGGGTTCCTCCTGAAATCTTTTCTAGAGAACTGATATGATTTAGATTGATCTAGTTCCATCTTCGAAATTTTGTTTGATAATTCTTTAATTATTTTTTCCATATCATCCATCTTATCCTCCAAGGACCTCCCAGATCCACAGGATCCTGCTTGTTCTCTAAATCGTCTAGTCTCTTTATTTCCCATTTCAACTTTAGTTTTTAACTTTCCCGATGCCATCATATTTGACTCAATCTCTACAGCATCGTCTTTCATTCTAGTGAGGTCAACAACTCTCCTTTCTCTCAATAACAGAGCAAAATTGAGGTCAAAAGCCCCGACGAAAGTTACTTTTGTTGCGGGTTGGGAAGGTTTCACTTCAACTGGGATCTTGTTATATAATTTATTAAATCTTTCAGTGAATTCAAGAACTGTTTCTAAATTTTTATTTCTTAAAGCCCCAAACTCAGTTAAATAATATAGGTGATCTTTTCTCTCTCCCCATTGTCTGAGAAAGGCACTTTCTAACTCATCGTATGATCCTATTGAATCTGTCGGTAGTCCTCGGAACCAGGCTCTTACATGTCCTTCGAAATTTTGGACTAGTAACCTTGAATAAACATCCTCATGCTCAAGTCCAAGGATATCGGCAAATTGATCAAAGAAATTTATGTGCTCAGTTGCGGTTAGGTCTCCCTCTACCGTAAACTTTGGCAGGTTTTTCATATAGTTTTCAAGTAAATCGTGGAGGGGAATTGGGAGGACCAAAGGAGCATATATAGCAGCTACTTTAGCAAAAATTATAGGAGGTGGGGGTGGCCCTTGACCACCTCCTCCTCCTCCTCCATCACCATGTCCTCTTCCACCTCCGCCACCTCCGGCACCACCTCCTCTGACAGCAGCCATTGGTAATCTAGGGGATGAAGCTTGGGAATTGTAGAGAGGATTTTCAAAGATGTGTAGTGACCTTTCGGTTACTTCGGGATGACATGAAAGAGATTCTGGGAACTGACCATCAAGAGACAGAAAAACTGAAAAGTGGGGAAACGAGAGACAAGGACTAGGTTCTTCAGACTTGCAAGATATATAAACAGGAGAACCAACGGGAGTCGAATCGGAGTGTAAGATATATTCTTCAATACTTCAGGAAGTTGGACCCTTTACTTCGGGAACTGATGGAATATCAATTGAAGCAGGTATCGAGATGGGATATTTACCTTTTTAAGTAAAGGAGGTAGTTGAATCAGTTTCGTCCTTTATCTCGAATAAAACCAATTTGGGGTTTATGATTTTGACTTCAATTCTATCAGTCGATGTTTCTCCGAAATGGATTTGGGTGGAAAATTCTTGTGAAGTTAACGATTCAAGTGGAACCTTAGCATCAGACTATGTGGGTTTAGGTTGGTAAACCTTACTTGTGGATGCAGTGGTTTTCTTGAGGTATCCCCTTGGTTTTAATATTTTTTCAGGGTCGGATACAGGCATGGTTGGCTTATCGTCCAGATTATGTCTGGTATTCCTTTGAATGAATGCCAGTTTATTAATAGTGGAGTCGCCATGTGAAATATAACAAATTTAAAATCCTTATAATGTATTCATTCTGTGTTCACTATCAAAGAGAGAAACTTACCAATGTCATTCTCCCAGGGAAAAATAACTTTGTTTCTTTGTCCCCGGCAACGACGCCAAAAAGATGTTGTTCTTGAGTTTATACTTAAGGCTCAAAGAATAATTTCAGCCATCAGGAAGTAAGGAAAGTTTTAATGTTTGCTTTTTCTACCTTAGTTATGTGAGAAAAAATCCTTAAATTTAATTAATAGTATAACAGCTCAGAGGTCGTTTTGCATATCTGAGTTAAATTTGAAAATATTGAATGTAATGAGAGAAAAACACAAAGTTGTTAGACAAAGCAAGGCATCAATCACAGAAGAATGTTACTTTGTTACAGAAGAAGAAAATAGATAATGTAACCTTTAATGAAGCATAAAATGTAGCAATCTAACTAACTCACATGTCTTGTATTTACTAACAGCAAATACAGAGGAAAATATGTTTGCTATCAGATAACTAAATGGAATATAACCACAATAGATGTTGTACTAAATTGTGATCAGGCATTCATCAAGGAAACTTATAAAAAGATGTTGGAATGTGTAAAGACAGAAGAACACATAACTCAAACTGGACGAAATGTGGAATCTTTGGTCTGCACTTGTATTAATTCTCCATGAGGAGAGTTTTCTTGATTACAACCGGCAAGAAGCAGCCTTTGTTCATTCTTTCGAATATTATGCATTTATACAAAAATTCACAACCCTAAGTGGTTGGAATCCCCTCATTTCTGAAAAGTAACAATTACAAAATGAGAAAGGTGGAACGTTTCGTTTAGTTCTCCTCTGTCTCTTTCTCATGCTGGCAGAGATGTTTTTCTTCCTCGTTTTCCAGCTCAGACACAAAGAGTCTCTAATTATGACCTGTACAGATGATGTGTACAGGTTACCTTATTAGTTCTTTGAAGCACTGCCTTTTCCTCGTCCAATACATTCGACACACCTGCTTACAAATTGTGCTATTAGTCTGGAGGGTTTTGTCACATCCTTTGCCTCAAAAATATACAATTTCTTTTGCAATAGTGGCAATCTGTCTTCCATCCTTTTGTCTTCTGCAATAATTGATTGTAGTTTTAAATTAGGTTTCACCATCCATCTATCTATCTATGCGATATAGACATGTTTTAGCTGTGACATTTCAGCCCGAGTTTCTTCTAAAATTGTTTTGATATCAAGTTGATGTTTCGCTACATCGACTTGTCCCAGCACCTTAGAAAGATCATCTTTTCTGAGGCCCAAAGACTCTTTATTCAGTGAGTGGAAAGCCTCTTCATAAGCCTCTTTGATCTCCTTAGACATCCTTTTTCTTTCGGCTATATTGGCTTCCCAGGTCTTCAATATTATGTCACCTCTGACCTGCTCTAAAACAGACAACCTGGGAACTATAGACATTTCTTCTCTGGTGGATGACACAAATGCCTCTTGAAAAGTGACCTAAGCTACAGTATCCTCTCTTTCTCTGAAAGAAATATTATCCAATGATTCGTTCACTACCCGAAAATGATTTTGGATAATTTCCACCTTGTTCAAAAGGCTTTGTTGCGCTAACTCCAGCTTCTCACATACCTCTACTGCTTGTTCTTGAAAAATGGTTATATCTATAATCGTGTTCTTAGTTAACTTCACCTTGGCCTATAATTTCTTCACCATTTCACCTTTCTGAGTGGCCCACCCATCGCTCGCCTATAGATTTATTTGCATCTCCTCGAAACGGGATTTTAATTGTTGAATTTCTCGTTTATCACCGGCTCTATCCTGTTCAAGACCTTTGTTGACTTCGCTTCTAACATTCTTTTCTATATTCATTATCTGACTATGTAATTGGCCTATCAATAGATTTCTTTGTCTCAATTTCTCTGCCAAATTGTCGACCGACCATTGATTTGTTGTAGTGAAGGCGCCAAGTGAACCAGCCATCTCCTTGGTGAGCTCTAAATCCTCCAAGCCATGTCCATCAAATATCATCCTTTGTCTTTTGGTTACTTCCCCTTCTTTCTGCTTTGATTCTCTTCTGACTATGGCCCTCCTTTTCGTGCTAAAGAAAAAGTTCGAAGGGGGGATCTCTTCAATCGGGATCGGGATAAGATCGCTTGCAAAAATGACTTTGGAACCAAGAGTTCTGAAACTTGACTGCAGAGAGGTTAGTGCTGAAATAGGACTGCCCATTTCTCTGAACTTCTTTCCTTTTGTTGTTTGTGAGGTATTAGTAGGGGTGATTGGTGATGAAGAAGGTACCATTTGATTTTGTTTCAGAAGTGTTTCAGATTGAACCTTTGTCTTCGGCCCTAGATATGTTGCCCACAAGGTTTCTACTTCTTGTGTGGACACTTCGAGCTTCTTTGGAATTTCTTCGGTAGTTTGTTTATCAGAAGGTTTTGTTTCAAAACCTGGAGGTATGGATACCTACTCCGGAGGAGTGGTTTTCAATTCTCCTTGTAGTATCTTGGGAAGACTATTTTGTCTGTGCCTTTGGAAAGTGAAGAAATTGTCTTGTTGGTCAGGGGATAACGTTTGAACTCTGTCTTGTACCTCCTCATAAAATATGATTCCCATGAAGATATCGTCATATGGGGAGTCTTCATGCACATATATTTTCATATTGCATTGAGCTAGGTGATTCTCCACAATCTGATATGGATCATGTATTTTGAATTCAATGTCAACCAATTTGACATCCTCTAAAGTTACAGCCTCTACTTTGGAATGGCCAAAATTCAGCAAGGAAAACCTTCCAACCTGTAGAGGGAAGGTTGGACAAACTTTCTTCTGAGTTGCTTTTAGCTCTTTGCCAATGCCTCATGTTACCATCTAGTAATCCACTTCTCGGCACACCAGTCTGTCAGGCTGAAACTTTGGGAGAGCATGAGGGGAAACTTAGTATCCAAAAACCCTGATATAGGAGAAATTTTCTTCAATGAACCAATCTACAACTTGTTTAAGGTTTCCCATAATTTGATCTGAAATCCAAGGAAGTGGATGACCATATAGTGTTTGATGAACGGGTATCACTACATTATGACAAATTTCATAAAATAAATCTTTGGCCTTTTCCTCCCATAGTTTGGAATGATAAAAATGGATAGGTTCTGCCCTGGTTGGGTTCCAACTCCAATTCATCAATAGAAATGGAGTCATAAAATAGATGGAATCCATGACATATGCAGACATATAAAAAGGAGAAGGTTGACCTTTTGACTTCGCCATTTGATACCCAGTAATTTCCTTAGCTAGGTTATCGGACAGCATCTTAGCCCAGTTGAAAGTGAAGCCCTCGGCTACCTCATGCATGATTGATACCCATTCCATCGAGAAATGAGTAGGGATTTTCTTTCGAAATATCCTACATAGCATCATGGCTACATAGACCATATACTCATTTAATGATGCAGTGGAATAAACACCATGAGAGTCAGCTCTGAATTTCGTTGGAATTCCCCACCAAGTTTTAACTATGCATGGGTAGCTTCGGTCGAATTGCACACATTCCTTTTGTTCAAACTCCATTATGAACGCGGTATTGTAAATATATTTTGGACCACGGGATAGTTTGTACATTACTTGGAGGTGTTTCGGCCTGAAAGAGCCAACGACAACCTTTTGGTAGTTGATGATGCTCCTGATCTGAACATCGGTGTTTTCCAAACCCTAGCTTATCATGTCATTATATGGCATGAGCTTCGTACGTGTATCTATTTTATGAAGCTCGGACTCTGCTATAACTCTGAGTTTAGTTCTGATCTTGTCGTTCGTTTCATCTCCAAAATCGTCTGGGCAATTTATAACTTCGCGCTCCAAGATTTCGAAAAGTTGTGTCCATGACCTAATTGAATCTACAGCATGTGGCATGGTATCAGACAGAACGTCTGCGTTCGGATTTGAACCTTCACCGGCCTCATCATTCTTCTTCGACATTTTCTTGGGTGCCATGATGCCAAAAATAGAACGCGAATACCTGTTACAAAGGAGAATGCGTAAGCTTTCCTTGGGTAAAACTTACTACTTTTCTGAAAGTAAGAATGAAATTCAAAATAGAAAACTTTTATTTATGCCCAGTTTGCATTAATTCGAGCATGCTTTTACTGATGATGAATTTATTTTCTTTAATGATTAAGGTACATCTGGTGATACGCACCCTACGGTAGAAATCATTTCCATTGATCCATAATAAATGTTACCAAATATCGGTGATTCGCGATCGGGATTTTTGGATGGAACAACATTGAAATATCCCGAAACGCGAATGTGCGAAATATTAATTCACACTGTTAATTTCCATTTAAGAGTTTAATTAATCATGTTTAAGAACTCAATGCTTTTTGGACCTCGGGTTTCGGGTTTTTTTTTATGTAATGAATGGTAAACCCCCGATTCCCGAAACGCAAAACGATTAATTATCTCTGAATTAGTTTGATTTAATTAATTGAGAATTGCTCTTTCGGCATATTATCGTTTTGTAGGTTTGCAAGTGGGCTCTTTGTTATATCGTTGAAAGGCCATTACCTATGATGACGTGTCAAGGATGATTCATCTTAAAGGTGCCACGTGTTAATTTGAATCGTGCAAACTTTTAGATGGCAAGCTCAGAAAAATTATCGCTTGTCTAATTAGGCGAAGACTCAAGACACCTACGTGTATCCATACTCGTGTATTTTAAATCTTTAAGAACAGTTAAAACGTACGTCTTTCGGGTATCGGGATTTTGAATGTTACAACATAATGAAATATCCGAAATGCGAAACTTCGAAACAACTTTCGGCGATTTGACTCATTAATCATTTGGCGGCTCCATAAATCTGAGAGATTTTAGATCGTTCGATCATACGGAAAACTTTATCAATGGTGAGACTAAAGTGCTTTTTTGCTCTTATTTAAATGAGAAGAAAATTTATTAAAGTCTAAATATTAGAAAAACATGTGTTCCAACATCTAGCAATTGGAGCAAAGGTCTCATCATAATCGACTCCCTCTACTTGTGAGAATACATGCTACTATGTTGTCACTACTTGGAAAATCATTCTTGGAGTAATTCCTTGGTGCACACCTCCTGGTGCTCTGTATTGAAATATGGTACCCCGATAACAATCTATCTCAATATCCTCAGAGCCACATGATGAAAATGGGCCATCCTCCTATGACATAGCTCACATAGGTCATTGTTATTGATATTGTGTAACAATGCTCTAGCTAAAACATAAGCATGTACAGCTTCTCATGTCAAATACCAAACACTTTGGTTGAAGTGATACTAGATCCCTTAGGATACATGAGCATATGTCCATCACAGAACACCAACTCATATCCCTTATCCTCAATGGTTGAAACTAAAATCGGGTTCTTTTTTAAACCCGTAACATATAAGACATCTATCACCAACAAGGGAGGTTGAGACTTCCTCCGAAAGGATATTATCCCATTACCAATTTCCTTGACCACAAAGTCATCTCCAAACACCACCTCAAGATCCACAATATCTATAAGATCCCCAATCTATCATATGGTGGGAGGCTCCGCTATCAATATACCACACACTGGTAGATGTTGCACTAGAGGAAAGACAAACCAATAAAGAAAACTCCTTCTTGAACCTAGTGGAAAAGTCCTCCACAACTGTTGAAGTTGGAGTTTGTTTCTTCTTATTATTAGGACACTGACTTGCATAGTGCCCCATCTTGTGACATGCAAATCACTTGTCCTTTTTCCCTTCACCCTTTGACTTGTTCCCACCCTTGGAACCCTTATTGGACTTCTTCTTTCTCTTTGTAGCTAGAGCCACATTCTCCTCATCATTACCATTGGATGAACTCTCCTGCACATATCCTCTTTGAGTTTCCTCCTGTATGAAATCACCCCAAAGATGATCCCACTTTGGCAGATTTTCTCTTGCAACAATGCCCTCATCAAAGACAGCTAATTGCTTGGTCGCACCATTCAAAGCAGTCCTCACAAGTTCATTGTCAACAATAACCTCCCCAACTACACCAAGCTCATCTATAACCTGAGTTATCTTGGTAAGATATGTGGAAACATTTTCAGTCTTGGTCATTTTTATGCCCTTCAATTTTTCCCTCAATACCATTTTCCGGTTTTCATTGGAACTTTGGTAAAGTTTAGTTAATGACTCCCACATCTCATAGGCATTGGTTTTACCTATCACATGTGGAATAGCATGGTCCTTTATGGAATCAAGGATGATTCTTTTAGCCTTGATATTCTTCTTGGTGTAAGCGGCCAAAAGAGTAGCATATGTAGGCACCATCATAGGATTCGTTTGTGTGTTGTTCACAATGTCCCATAACTCACACTCATGCAGAAGCAACATTATTCTCTCCTTCCATGCGTTGAAATTCGCAACCCCATCCAATCTGTCCTCAACCCTCAAACTAGTGGCCATTGACCTTCACAACCAATATCTAAGTCCAAATCTTTGTTCTGGTGAAGCACTTCTCTCCCTCAATAAAATCTTAGTTTCTTTTTGATGATATATTCCCCTTCTCAATTCTTTTGCATCTCTGATACCATGTAATTTTTTCTCATACCCCAACCCGATTTCAAGTCTCAACATTTTTCACTATTTAATGTCCAACCCACATTTATTTCTCTGGTGTCAATGATATTAGCTTAAACAGAAAATTATAACAGGAAACACAAGAGTCTCTTAATAGCAAATTGAACCGGAAATAAATGCACACACCTAGAAAATTATACATAGAGATTTTTGGTCAAATCGACCTTGGAAAAACACGCAAGGGAAAAACCAATGAGAAAGAGGAGTTTTTATTGTTCTTGAGCTCAAAGAAATTCTTCTTTTACAGCAAAATTATACCCAACATTGAAACAACAAACTTATCTCAAAAATCATGCCAAAACTCCTTTTGGACAGTATTACACCATCTCCTTGATTTCTATGCAAGAAATCCATATTGTTGTACAATTGTCACAACATTAAATGTTGTACGAACTGTCTAGAAAACTGTGCAATAATTTTTGGGTTTATTGTATGGTATTCTCAGCATTAAATGTGCCTCGATTATTGTGCAAGTTGCCTTTAAATATGTGTTCCTCCTCTGTTGTATGACCTTCTCACTTCTCAATTGTACGGTCCAGAATCTGTATTGTATGGATTCCTTTAATGTTGTAGTTGTCTCCTCGATTCATGTGTCAGTTTCCTTGCAAATTGTGCCCTAGCAGGGACTTCGACTCCTCTTTCTCCTTTCTTTGCTCTCTCTCTCTCTCGTACTCTCCAAATGCTAATGAATAAGGGGTTCAATGTGGTGCCTCAATCCCTAGATAGACTCTTGATATTCCCAATGAATAGTCACTTGATCTAATAGCTGAGATTTGATCTTAGGCCATCAAGATCAACGGTGGTGATTAGATGTCTCTTTAGTCACCCTTTTCATGAAATATTCTCAAAGTCACTTTTATCTTTATATCTCATAAAGTTAATGTATTAGGGACCACTTTGGACACTTTCCCACATACTAGGCACCTAGGCTATATGAGAAACACTTCTCCAAGGTACTCTTTTTAACACTTCTTTGTTGTAATTTATCCTTTATTTCTTAATGAAAGAATCCATGACTGGCCGAGATTACTACTAGAGATTTATATTGTGCTTTGAATTTGACATGGACTATTCTTACATTCGTTGGTGCAATGAAAAGATGTATGGATGAGTAACTCTTTGTTGTAGATTATTCTCATCAACTGGTATTTATTCTTACTCCCTTTTACTCAATATTTTTGTTGGTTTGGATATGGAAATGTTACTTCCAGCTATGTTTGTAGGCTAATTTTGGCGTTTGTAATTTGAGGTTTATGTAAGAATATTTTGTGAATTGTTTTCAAATTATTATCTTGCATTTACTCCAATTATTTATATGCCCTCCTAGTTTTGTTCAAATAGATTAGATGGGATACGGAGTTGTAGCCTACATTTTCAGCGATAGAAATAGACTATTCAGAATTGGTTGTTAGTTACCCTAGAGTTAATGTACTCTTTAGTATAGTGAACTAATTATTGTTACCGATTGCATTCATGTATGATATCTTGTATCTACATTTTCTGATTTAATTAATTTAGACATTAACATTTGTGTCAACATATTAGTTACTTGCATTTTCATTTATTTCATTTGAAAATCCTAAACAATGGATCGGGCCGCAACTGAGAAAACCCTAAATAGTAATCATTGTCGGATTAGAATTTGGGTGGGCTTTCCTTCATCAAATGGGAGAGAGTTTAATTGGGCCTCTCTTTCGAATATAACCCCTACTGTTGATGTTAGGCATTTCGCCCTATAGTACCCTCTTTTGCTTTGACTAGTTTAATTGATTAGATCATATTATTTGAGAGAATTTTTTGTTACAAAATGACCCAGATTATTGACATATGTCGCGATAATGATACTCAAAATTTTATGACTATTTTGTATAGGTTTTAATTGATGTGATGGTAAATCTAGATGAGTTTTTTTAATATTTATATGATAAGCATGGATGGATAAATTGAATAGTGAGATGACATAACTAGTGGTATTGATTCACATGGTTATGAAACATTGAAATAACTAAATATATATTTAAATGCATTAATTATCATATGGCATTGATAGTTTGCGAAGTGTGATAAGGAAGTCACAGGTGCACATTGATCTTGGATTACATCAATATCATATGAAATCGGGATCGAGTCAAGAGTCAAAATGTTATGATATCCCATGTGATAAATGGTATGTTTTTAATTTATGATTATCAGACTATTTAATGTATTGTTTTCAGTGTGTGTTGGCATGGGGAATATGCTTGCCAATGAGTCCACACATAGATAATAGGATTGTATGTAAGTTGTGCATAGTATCACAAAAGAGGAGGAACAACATCAATGTTTTCATGTACTAACACTCAATTTATGTGTTTCGGGTTTCAATTTTATGATGCTTTTACATAGAGATTGCACATTGTCGTGAGGGTGGGCCATAGATTCGGTAACTCACAAGATTTAGCCGAGGGGCACGCAATAAGTTGGCATCATTATTATTTAGTGACCATTAGTCTCTCAATTGTTGGGCATTTCCTCCACCAAAGAAAGTTAGATACTTGAAGTGTATGTGTGAACAAGGCACCCTTTGTATTTACCGAAAGGTAACTCTTGAAGGGTATGGAGAAGCATGGCACCCTTGGTATCAATTATAGTTGTTATGCATACATGAGAAAAATATTTGACTAGCATGTACATTTTATTTAGATCGTGAAAAGTTAAATAATTATGATTAATTGATGAAGCATTTAAGTTATTACATATTTCACAAAGAAAAATTAAATAGTTCATTTAAAAATTATTAGAAAATAAATACATTTAAAAATGTGCATAAATATATATAAATTATTTTTAATTTATTTAAAAACTAATTACTAGTACACTCATAAATCAAAGAGGAGGAAAAAAAAATCAAATTCAAATAGAAATGTAGAAAAGATAATTAGAGTTGCAAATTATTAATGAGTCATATTAATTAATAAAAATAGTGCTCATTAATAAAAATAAATAGGAAAAGGGGATAAGGATATTAGGGGAACATTAAGAAATAAAAATTTAAAAAGAAATGTAGTTAGATGAGGAATAATCGCTATTTTTTTATTTTTTATTTTTAAAACTAGTAATTAATTGTGCACTTTGCATGTGAATGATACTTGAGTAAATAATAGGTAATGAGTAATTAAAATAAATTACATTTTTGTATAAAATGAACAAGTGGCTTGAGCCACAAACCCTATAAAAGAAGGTTCAAACTAAAATGTTTCCACACTTTTTTGTAAGGTTCAAACTAAAATGTTTCCACACTTTTTTGCACCCTAATGTTGAATGGTTATCATAATACAAGTTTTCTATTAGTGATTGTTATTGAGTTTGATCTATTGTAAAGTGCCATTAAAGTGAGGATTTCCTCATAAGCTTGAAGGCTACACTCACTTCTCATTATTAGCATTGTACTTTCCATATAATTACTTCTCATTGTTAACATTGTACTTTCCATATAACTTAATTGTAACCCGGGATCCTTAAGGAAGGAGAGTACCTATCAAAATTGGTAGGGTGGCCAACCAGGAGAAATTTAAACTTGCAATTCAAACTAGGACAAAATCCACGATCTCGTTTTATAAGTATCTCCATGTTTTCTTCTTATACATATTTTCTATTTTTACTCAATTAAATTCTCTCACATATTCTTTGCTTTTAATTATAATTATAACCGTTGTTATGATTAGATACAAATATATAGAGAGATATGCCCTGGAATTTATTATGACATTGGGCATGTATGTAGCCATTACAAAAGTTGGTTTTGTTGGGCTTACATCAAGTTTTATTTCTGTTATGAAAATGACTATTTTCTCCGAACCCAATGCATATTTTTATTTTCTCAAAGTTTCATAAACTATGGAAAATACCAATCCAATCCCTTTTCACTAAAGAATGAATCCTCGTTCCACGAGCTCTATTGGGCTGAAAATGACCACGGACTTTGAAAATAGTTTATGAGAAATTCAAGCCGTGAGGCAAGTGCTCAATCTCTGTCGAAAAGACTGATTCTGGACGCAATAAAAATGGTAAGGAAACAAGATTTTATATATATATATATATATAACTGTGTGATTTAATATATGAATAGAAAGTAGCTAATTTACAAGGAAAAGAAAGATATGAACTTAATGCTTTTGTTATCCTAGAAAATGAGAATATTCACATATGTTTGTAATTTCATGAAGTCAATATATTGTTTAAGTTGTCAAGCGCAGCTTGATTAGGCAGTGAAAGGCTGTAGCTCATATAGCCCCTACTAAAATTCAAGTTTCACCAATCACATTTTACTTGAGTTTGAGTTTGGGCTTTTGGATACACATAAACTTAATGACAATTAGGATATGTGTAAGTGTTGAGATTGTAGTAAGGAAGGTCTTCCGTCATCATTACAACGTTCTAGGATGATGGAGGACAATGAAACTTAAGCTAAGTCAATTAATTCTTAAGTCTAACTTAGGAAAAGAATTGTTGATATGTTATAATCTTYARTTGATTTTATTGAGTATTTTTTCTAAAGTGAAAAATAATTTAAGTTGTCGTCTTTTAATCTTGACCATTGATCTCATCATGAGGGTGAGGGTTCATCTCGGCCGAGGGTGCAGAAGCATAAGAGAGATCGATTAATGAGAGAAATCGATTGCAAATTTGCAGGGTGAGAGTTTTGTAGGAGGGCAGAGGAGAGTCCAGCAGGTGGATCGACTCATCTCTTCACCAAATCGCAGAGGCTAAGCTTCAGATCTGGCAAGACCATACAGAGTGATGGAGGAGTGATGCAGGAGGGTTGTACAATCACGCAGAGGCTCATCTTCTTCTTCTTGTTTCGTTCGAGTTATGTTTTGGAGGGTCTAGAGAGGTTGTACGATTTTGTTGGAGAAGTTTTTGCTGAAGATTATTCAA
>JASDQU010013908.1:189849-220823 GCA_032191745.1 Picea mariana | reverse complement strand
TTTTTTTCTCTCACTTTCTTTGTGTTGATATGATTCATATTGCTTTTATTTTCCATGTACACACTCATACAATTCTTGTACATACATATGTGTAACTCTTATTAAAAAAAAAAATTAATGTTACATTAAAATAACAAAATAAATTAGCCTTGGTTCCTTGTACTTATTATCAGTGAATCAAGTGATTGTTCTTTTTTCTATCAAGCTATAAACCCCAGGTGACATTCCCAACTATCTTTCTTTAGCCTAGCAAGATTTGAAAATGCTTGAGTAAGGTTCTTTATACCTTTTCCTCAACATTTATTTGGATACCATACTGCGCAAATGTTCCATATTTCTCTAGTTGATTGTATTCACACTTATCTTTAAAAAAAATTGCTTTGTTCAAATACTCCTCGACTGATTTTTTCCATGAGAGTAATCGTTACAAGATAGCCTGATATTGGAAACAGTCTTAACAACCAAACTAGCATTGCCTTAACCTTGTTCAATACTATTTTAGAGACTTCTAGTACTTGTGTTAAACTTGAACGCTCTTGGGAAGTAGTTGAAAGAGATATAAGTATTCATGAACGCTGGGAAGCTAGGCAAAGGCAGCTCAAAAATCAGCAATAACCTCTCTTTTCCTAGGTCCTTGGTTTTTCTTTTCATGTCCTCAAATACTCGTATCTCTCGAAGAAGAAGAGGATTGTCCCCTAAAGCTACTCCTATTTTTGAAATATGAAGGAGGAAAGTCATTCTGTCAACTCAAGAAAGTGCTCTAAGGAGAACTTTGTCAGATTCTGCTAGTTCATCTTCATCACCTATAACTATTACCTTCAACGTGACATCTACAAGTAGTGGCAGTGGAACCGGAGGTGCCTGCTCCTCCCAACCTTCTGCTTCGTTAGTGATTGGTACTATATAAATCCATCAGATGCATGTCAAATCCACTACTAATCCTACTAAAGTGATAAATAAATATGGGATTTTCCAGTTCGAAGAAGATGATACGACCACTCCATGGCACGTGTCTTCTCCCTTGAATCTGACACCCGCTACTCACCCAAAGTTTAAGGAGCATCTTCCTAAGTTCTTGGGGAACAATATTGTTACTACAAATGAACATCTAGTAGCATTTTCTAATTCTTTTCATAACATCGGGGCTAACGATAATGACACTTGCATGTGTTTGTTTTTCAATTCCCTCGAAGGGAAAGCTATGGCAGATTTCTTTTATCTCCCTCCCAAAATTCTTTCCACATGGGAAGAATTGGTTTATTGGTTCAAGTCCACTTATGGAAAATCCAACAATCCAGCTGAAAAATTAAGGGAATACAACAATATTGCCTATAACGATGGTGAAACCATTAAGTCCTTTAACCTACGCTTCACCAAACTATACAATAAAATCCATGAACTAATTTGCCCCCAAAACCAAGCCGCTTTCATGCATTATTATAATGTGTTACCTTCCCCTTATTGGCATAGGCTCGAAGAAAAGGTTATCGACAATCTTGGTTCCGCTCTTCATACTTGTCTAGAGTATGAAGAGAAACTCAAAAGAAAGGGTCTCCCTAAAGGGGACTCGATCAAGCAAACAGATATGGTTTCTCTCCTGCAGTTCGTGCAAGATATGAACAATAGGATGATATCCTACAAACGAAAGGGAAGTGTTTCTTCGCTTGCCCCTGTTGCATATTCTTCTTTCTCTGTGCCTTTTAGGAATACTAATGAAAATACCTTTCAGCCAAAGGTCATTATGTCTCGCAGTTGGTGTAACTTCTGTGAATAAAATCATGAAGAAAGTACTTGCAAAGTGAAGAAAAATTCCAAAGATAATATATTTGGAAAAAGGATCGATACCACAATCGTGGTTCTAGATTGGGCTGAACCTGAGGATGTTATGATAATCAATACTAGGAACAAATCTTACACCACCAAGGGAAAATATGACCCTCCTCGTATTTCTTCCACACCAAGCACGTCTTCTTAGAGCACTGATACACAAGTTGTCGGAGTTCCGAAAAATCAAGGAATGCCTTCCTCTCTTCCCTCTTCTAAATAAAACATCCTTAACCAATTGAATAATATCAAGGATGATGCTACTCTTTTGGACATGGTTTCCATCCCTGAACAACAAAATCATCTCAAGAATTTTATGGAAGGTAAAGTTTCTAATATAGCCAATATTTTTGAAGAGTCAAAACAAGAGGATTCAGATGTAAATAATATAGGTGTAAATAATTTTAGGAAACCTGTAAAAAAATCCCTTTTTTATATTTCTATAAAAATTATGGATAAAATAGCTCATTTTTTCCTAATTGAGGGCGGGTCTGGTCCAAGTGTAATGTCAAAAATTATCATGGAAGAGCTTGGCTTATCGTGCACTAATGAAAATTATAGAAGCATTCTCTCTTACAACAGTCTACAACAGTTAACTATAGGTGAAATCAAATATGTAACCTTAGTTCTATGCACACATCCTGAATAAGAACTACCCTTAGTATCCATGTAATTGATATACTAGTAAGCAATTATTCAATCATTTTAGAAAGAGACTGGCAAGCTCTAATAGGTGGATATCTTTCGCTTGACAGAACACATCTATCTGACCCTAGGAACGGAAAGAACATTATAGTTCTGAGGGAAGGAAGAATTTCACCATACATAGAGAGTATTCCCCAACCTAATGTAAATTATCTTGAAGAAGATTTGGGAGTATACTCTATCTTCGTCGATGAGGGTGACACTATCCTTGAACCAATTGATTTTGATGATGGCATGTGGCACATGCATTTTGATGGCTCATGCTCAAACGAAGGAAATGGAGGCGACATTATTTTATATTTTCCTATAAGTAATATCCACAATTTTTCTTATAGGTTGGAATTTTCTTGCACTAACAACGTCATCGAATTTGAGGCCCTATTGTTAGGTATCGAAAATGTGTATAACCTTGATTGTGGCCACCTTACAGTCTTTGGTGATTCCAAACTTGTTGTGAACCTTGTACATAAGATCTATTCACCTAGAAATAAGTTGATTAAACGTTATACCCAAGTTTTTTGGATGCTCATTTCAAACATGTTATCATTTAACATCATTCATGTTAAGCGGGAACTCAATTCAATGGATGATAGGTTAGTGGTGTTCGCAACATCTCCTACCCGACAGATTTTACCTCAACGGCCTGATTGTATGTTCCAATATCTATATCATCCTCATATCCCTGATAATGTGGAATCATGGCAGTTATTCCCAAGTGATGAAGGCATTTGTGCTTTCATACAAAATGAACCTTTCAAGCCAAAAGAAATCATATACATTGAAGATGATAAATTTCCAAAATGCTTGAATCCTATCGAAAGTTCATTTTCCTCGAGTGATGTAAGCAAAAAAGAGATACATAAGGAAGAGGAGTCAAAGAGGAAATTGGGTGATACCATTTCCTTGAAACTTGGGACACTTGAATCCTCAAATATTGTCAAACTAGGTGCCCAATGTTCTGACGAAGAAAAAGAGAAATTCACGGAACTACTCTGTGAGTTTCAAGATGTTTTTGCATGGTCATATGAGGATCTTCGTGGTTTTGATCCTTCTCTCATACAAAATGTCATTCCTATCAAGGAAGGGGTAAAACCAGTTAGGAAAAAACAAATACCTATTAACCCTACACTCGAATCTATTATTAGGAAAGAGTTGGAAAAACTATTGAAAGTCGGTATAATATTTCTGGTTAAGTATTCCAAGTGGATTTCAAATCTGGTACATGTTCGGAAGACTACTAGTCAGATCAGATTATGCGTCGATTTCTGCGCATTGAATAGATTGAATGTCAAAGATCATTTTCCTCTCCCTAATATGGAAATGATTTTACAACAAGTTGCAAGATCACAAATGATGTCCTTACTTGATGGCTTTTCTGGCTATAATCAAATCAAGGTAAAGAGGACTGGTAGATATAAAACCACATTTACTACACACTAGGGCACATTTTCTTATGAACATATGCCTTTTGTCTTGTCTAATGCAGGTGCCGCCTTTCAAAGAGCTATGCAGATATATTTTGATGATCTAATCGGTAAAATTATCCAATTTTATCTTGATTATTTGATTGTCTATTCAAAGAAGCATTTGGATCATTTTGGTCATCTTAGAAAAGTTCTCATGTGTTGTAGAAAATTTGGCATTTCTTTAAATCCTTCCAAGTCTATTTTTGGTGTCACTAAGGGAAAGTTGCTCAGTCATATTGTTTTTTATTAAGGAATAAGCATTGATCCCGAAAGAATTATTGTAATTATGAATCTTCCTTCCCCCACCTCCAAGAAAGAATTCCAAGCTTTCATGGGCATTATCAATTTTGTTCATAGGTTTGTTCCAGATTTTGTTTTCATGGTTAAAACAATTCATAATCTTCTAAAGAAAGATTGGTCTTTCTCTTGGACGAATGACATCGAAAATTCTTTTCTTGGGATTAAGAAAGCAATCAGCTCTGCACTGGTCTTGGCGAAACTAGATTTTGAGAAATATTTTATCATATATACCAATGTCACCGAGGAAGCAATCTTTGCTATCCTCCTACAGAATGATGGCCAAAATAGTGAAAAAATTGTATCTTACATGAGCCATAGTTTATCAGATGATGAAATCAAGTACACTTATATAAATAATCATGCCTTTGCTTTTGTTAAAGCTATAGAAAAATTTCAACATTTTATTTTTGGAAAACATATGCAGGTAAAAGTCTCTTTGCCTGTAGTGAAGCTTCTACTTTCACGGACTTATCTTTCAGGAAAACTTGCACACTGGCTTGCCAAAATTCAGGAGCATGATCTGACAATCATGACTTCAAAGACTATCAAGGGACGAGACCTAGCTCTTCACTTAGCTCAGCATCCTAAACTGAGTGAAGAACTTGATGATCGAGATAATCCTCTTTCTTCTATGTTTTATATTGAAGACCAAAATCTTACTATAGCTGAGCATCCCTGGTATAAAAATATTGTGTATATTTTGCAGCATCAAGGATTCCCAGATAACTTAGATCCTCATTAGAGAAGGAGACTTTTACTTGAAGCTTCCAAGTATATTATTTTAGGAAACTTTTTGTTTAGGGGGTTTGTTGATGGTTTGTTACTTCGATGTGTGAATGAAGAAGAAGCACACAAATTATTACATGAAATCCATGGATCGTCATCTTCAGTCATCCATATCGATGGTCACTTTTCTGTGAAGGCTACTTCCTTTAAAACCATAAGAAGTGGTTACTAGTAGCCTTGGATTTTCCGTGATTCTTATAAATTTGCAAGATCTTGTGATAAATGCCAAAAGTTTGTTGGGAAAGAACATCTTTATACCATGCCCTTACAACCTGTCCTCCCTGATTTCCCTTTTTCTAAATGGCACTTAGACTTTATTGGTTCTATCAATCCTATGTCTTCTACAAGACATATCTTTATTTTGACAGCCACTGATTACTTTACTAAGTGGATTGAGGTTATTCCTCTTAAGCATGCATAGGATGAACATGTAATTTATTTCTTAGAATCTAAAATTTTCTCCAGATTCAGCATCTCATTGGAGATCATTACAGATAATGTCCCAGCTTTCATTTCTACAAAGTTGATCCAATTTCTGGCTAAATTAGGGGTCAATCACTTCACTTCTTCTGCTTATTACCCTCAAGTAAATGGGACAGTTGAGTCCACTAACAAGAATCTAGTAAGGATCATCAAGAGAATCATAGAAGACAAACCTCGCTAGTGGCACATGCTCCTTACTTATGCTCTCTGGGCAGACCGTACAACCACCAAAGAAAGTACATGCCTTACTCCCTTTCATCATTTTTATGGCCAAGAGTCTATTCTACTAGCTAATTTAGAGCTTTCCTCCTTACAACTGATTTTACAAGTTGAGGAGTTAAATTCTTCTAGTGTTCCTCAAAGAATTCATGCATTACTAACCCTGGAAGAACATAGGGATTTTTCTTTAGAGAATCTGAGAAGAAGGCAACAAACTGTGAAAATATATTTTAATAAGCAAGAAAATATTGTTAGATTAAAGGTTAATGAGAAGGTCCTCTTGTGGGACTCATCTCATGTTGAAAGAAGTAGGCACTCTAAATTCCATAAATTATGGCTAGGTCCCTTTAAAATCGCCTTTGTTCTGGGAGCAAACTCTTACCTTCTAAAGGATCTGGAAGAGCGATTGTTCTCTTACAGTACTAACGGTTCCCACTTAAACCATTATATGGAATCAGATTGATCTTCAACACTTGTGTAAATATGATTGTTTTATATATTTCTTTGGTTTTATTGTTTTCCTTTCAACTTTGATTTAGTCAAGTTTTGTTTTCTGATGTTTCTTTCCATAATAATCAGAAGTAAAGTATGGATCAGCTTTTCCATGTCGATGTCATTATGTAAATATTGTTTATCAATTATAGGTGAGATACACATTGTTTTCACGATGTCCCCCTTTGTTATACATCGTTGAAATAGATTTTTTCTTCAATACTGCTATAGATAGTTGTTTTGTCTTCTTCTTGATTTCTGCTATCCCTTTCTTCCCTCCATCCTGAGATTTAAGAGAATACCAGAAGAGTACTCCTTAAAAATTAAGATGTGGTATATGTTGTGTCTTATATGATCGTTATTCATATAGGACCAATTCCCTTCATATGTACCACTTTCCATAAGTTATTCCCAAAATCCTGCCCCATTATTTCCCTTAAACCATATATTTCCCCTTGTTGCATAACTTTTATTTTCAACGGTTTTCTTTTGTTTACTCACTACTTCACTGGTCTGTGAGAACACGACATTCCGATTTCTAATCTATTGAGAACAAATTTCTCTGTCACGGAGTCGCTAGTTTGTTGACGCTCAAAAGCGCAACTTCAAACCCTTGCATGCAAATGGGTTGCAATGCCTATATATATATATATATATATATATATATATATATATATATATATATATATATATATATGATAATAACTAAATAGGTGGGACCTCGTCATGTGAATTATGATGAAGAATGGCTCTTTTTATCTCAGCACTCAATATTACCTTGTAGAATATCTCTGTGTTTCTAAATGCTCTCCAAGGCAAATTGGTAATTGGTTAGTTATGTGAAAATTGAGTTGAGTAAATTAAAGGGTTGTGTAATGGCCCTCCTGGTTACTATTGTTTCACTTGTTTTGGCCTTTTATCATGACTCTGGGCATCACTATGTTACGGTTTGTTTTCATATGGTAAAGGTTCAAGCTTCAACTCACACACACATTGTTCATGGTTATGATGGTGGACAATAGTTATGTTATTATTTTGAGGGAAATTCAATCCTTGCAATTTGGGATTTGTTAGACATATGGTATTATGATCATATTATATGTTACTTATGATACATTTTAATGTGGGTGATGTGTTGATCCCCTTGTTCTAGCAATGGATATGAAGTATGGTGTTAAGGTTGCATACCACAAGGTGGTAAATCGTTGTTTAATTTGGAAAATTGTGGCCTATTATATGGTTTGTTATGCTATTGTTTTGGGGCCAATGTATGGCACGCTCGTACTTGGGTTTTTGGTCATTTATGTTGGAAACAACGTGCAATTATTGCACATCGTTCCAACCATACCCCCGAGGCCACCATCCTCCTTGGTTCACATTGTGTTTGGCTTAGGTTATGGTTACTCCAAGTTGCTTGGCTTTTGGAGAAAATGGCAGAGTTGTTGGTTTTTCCTTTGTGTTTTCCACAACAGGTATGAGTTTCTTGTCTTCCATTCATTATGCACTCTACTCCAAGGTAGAATAGATGGTTGGCTCTTAGATTTTTATTGTTGGGTGCTTTCTTTCTAAATTTATAGTGGCGAATATATAAGCTTTGTCTGTGCGAGTTGGTTGGCATGTTGTAAATGATTTATGGTTCCTTTCCTGTTGAATTTTTGGGTTATGGTTGTGCAAATGATATTGTTGTTCCTTGTCATAGTTGAGCACTCTGGTTTTGGGGTTGTTGATAATATATTAGTTATGATGCTCTATTTTTTGGACTGGTTATGGTAACTTTGGTATGCTATGACTCTTTCTTTCGCTCCTTCTGCAATTTCGAAATGGGTTTACCTCCATTAATAGCAATGTTGTTCTGGTTGTGACGGGTTATGTTTCTTGATGTGCCACATAGTCATAGGAAACTTTTCGGCCTCTGTTATATCTTTCCCCATCTAAATTGTTATGTTTGGCATGTGGGTGTTGTTTGCGACCCTGTGTGGTATGAGGGAACTGTTGTTATGAATGAAATGGAGAAACAATGTTTTGTTTCCCCCCAGGTGTCGACCACAACCTAGTCTGAAGTTATGTGAAAGTTGGTTGGGTGTACGTGATCTGCATTATTTTGAGAACGACATAAAGGAAAAAATATAACCGAGATATAACAATGAAATACACAAAAATATTGAAGAGAACACATAAATGCAATGAAACCCAAATTCTATTATTGAATAAGATAGAAAAACATTGTAGAACACAAACTAGAAACATGGGGTAGCTTATCTCTAAAAAGAAAGAGATGTTGACTACGCTTCATTCACAAGAAGCTTTACATCACACTCCATTGCATGCTTAAAGGGCTTCCTTCACCTCAATTATATATTAGAGAGTGAGAGGAGAACAATTCCCATGATGTGTGTGGGATAAATTGGACTAAGTTTATAAAATGCCATAGGCATGTAAAATACTAGGACTTCCCGAGCGGTCACCCATCCCAGTACTACTCTAGCCTGAGTGCACTTAACTACGGAGGTCTAATGGGATCTGGTGCATTAACACTATGTTGTAGGCATGTACATAAGACCATTACATGATGTCTGTAATTAACAAATGAAGATGACATTACATTCCATTCCCCGTCAAAAGGGTGAATGTCATGGTTTATCAAAACCACGGGCTCAAAATGGTGATTTAGTGGAAAAGGTGGATGGCCACTGAGATCCATCTGGATCATTCCTCCCCCCTTAGGAAGAAATGGTCCCTATTGCGTCGAGTTCCCTTGAGATACGAGGAGACTTCTGCTAAATCTGAAGCTTGATGCGAAGCTTGCCTTGCTGAAGAAGTTGTCTTGCTTAGCTTGTTGTAGGTTGTCGTGAACCTGTTGTTGGAGGGGTTGAATCCATTCAACCAATCTAGTTGCATGATCTACCTAAGTGTGGGAGGACTCTGTCAGTGAAGATGCAGCACGAAGAGTATGAAGGGTTCTGTTATAACCTTGCTGGATTGGGGTAGTGTGGAGGCACCCCCATAGGTGAAACAAGAACAACTTGGTCCTCTTCTACAATCTTGTCGATCTGCTTCTGCTGGATAGAAAGGTATTGGGTTCAAGATGTAGTGGTTGCAGTGTCCTTATGTTCACCTTCTGATCGGATTGTGAAGAGGATAAAATTTGCAGTATGAGAGATTACTTTGTGGCATTGTTTTGGTGGGAGAATAGTTGAAACTACCTCTGGTATCCTGTATAGTTGACCCCCCAGAGTAACAATGATGCTACGGGGTCGAGACTCATAAATAGCATGATGCATCCACATATATGGTTGGCCTAATAGAACATCACAGACTTCCAATGGGGCAACTTCAAATAATACCTCATCCTTGAAGGGATTGATGTCATAGGATAGGTGACATTGTTGGTTGACATGAAGATATTGACCCTGGCAAAGCCACCTGATGTTGTATGGTTGTGGGTGTGGTGTTGTTGGAAAATCCAACTACTTGACAACCTCTACTGATATGATGTTATTTTGGCTTCCGCTATCAACAATAAAATGTAGTGGGGTCCCCTTCACCCACATTTGTGAATGGAAGAGTTGTTCCCACTCTTCAGGATCCTCTTCTGGTTGGATTGTTGCAGTTGCGACAGTAGCAATGGGTTCTGCATCAATGATCTGTCTCCTTTTATTATTTTCTGAATCAAGGTCCAATTTGGGGTTCGACTCTTTCTCTTTGATCTCGAACACCAATGATTGTATTGAGTGACATTCATTAGTGTTGTGCCAAGGGATGTTGTGGAACTCACACCACTTTCTGGTGTCTTTCTTAGACTTCCCATTACCCTTCTTTACCTGCATCTGGGACTGTCTCTCTTGAGGTTGGCCTTCCTTGCTCTATCCATGCTTCTCCCACTTACTCTGTTGTTTGAATTTATGCTCAATTTTGACTGCATATCGATAAGCAACTCCCAGTGAGGAGATGTCCAAGAAATCCATCTCTGTTTGTATGTACCTATGTAGACCACTACGGTACTTCAAAACTAGGTGTCGCTCGGAGTCTTTGATACCCAAATTTGAGCACAAGGTATGAAATATGTTGGTGTACTTCGACACCGTCTAGTCTCTTTTCTGACGCGTAGTTGTCCATCTCATGTATTGGTCATCATAGTTTCCAACAGGGTAGAACTCCTCCTTTAGGGAATCTACAAAGGCTGCCCAAGTGGGTTCTCTCCCAAATAGTGTAGATTCTTCTGCGGTGTACCTCTCACAGTAACCTTCCTACCAAGATCTGACATGGGGAATGGATTTAAGGAGTGCGAAGGTGATCTTTTCACTATCAAAAAAATTTTGGACAGAGTAATAACCTACTAGCATATTCAACCATTTTTCTAGAGCATTTGCATCTATCTGGCCTTCAAATAAAGGGATATCAAAGTTGACTTGTACCTTGAAGGGTGTCGCACTTGAGAAATTGTTGCTTGTCGAAGATGCTTCGATTGCCGCCATCGGTAGTCTTCAAAGGATCTGAGCGAAGTTGTCCATTATCTCGTTCCTTTGTTGCATGAGGGCTTCCTCAAGAAATGTCTTGAAAGGATCTAATGCTCTATCATCTCTCTTTTATTCCGCCATGGGAGGTCGCTTGGGCTAGTGAGAGTGGTTGTCCTCAAGAGAAACTAGCTCGAGACCTAAATATCTATACACTGACCTCGTATGGGACCTTCTCTGAGAAATGACAAGGAGCAGACTGCTCTGATACCACTGATCCAGATAATTTTGAGAACGACATGAAGGAAAAAATATAACCGAGATATAACAATGAAATACACAAAAATATAGAAGAGAACACATAAATACAATGAAACCCAACTTCTATTACTGAATAGGATAGAAAAACATTGTAGAACACAAACTAGAAACATGGGATATCTTATCTCTAAAAAGAAAGAGACGGTGTCTATGTTTCATTCACAAGAAGCTTTACATCACACTCCATTGCATGCTTAAAGGGCCTCCTTCACCTCAATTATATATGAGAGAGTGAGAGGATAACAATTCCCATGATGCATGTGGGATAAATTGGACCAAGTTTATAAAATTCCATAGGCATGTAAAATACAAGGACTTCCTGGGCAGTCACCCATCCCAGTACTACTCTAGCCCGAGCACGCTTAACTATGGAGTTCTAATGGGATCCGGTGCATTAATGTTATGTTGTAGGAATGTACATAAGACCATTACATGATATTTGTAATTAACAAATGAAGATGACATTACATTCCATTCCCCATCAAAAGGATGAATGTCATGGTTTTTCAAAACCACGGGCTCAAAATGGTGATTTAGTGGAAAAGGTGGATGGCCACCAATATCCATCTGGATCAGTATGAGAAGCTTGGTTCTTTTTCTATGATTTGTTTTTGGATGGTGGCACTGTCAAAATTCCTCCCATTGTCTTGAATGTATACGAGGGAAATTGTTTGGTGGCATTTTGGATTCGACTGTGTCATAGTTTGTAAGGTGTTAGAGTTTTGGTTGTATAAACTTCATTAACTAATACTCTCTCCCTTCGGTCGGACCCGACCCTCTTTGGCTCGGTGGTTGTAAGCACATGTTGGGGATTTAATTTGAGTTTGGTTCTAATTGAACAATGGGTAAACATGTTACTTGCATCGTTGGTTGTGTGTTACCTATGAGGGATTTTATCGATTTTTATTGGTGGTATAACAGGGCTGACACTAACCTGTAAGTGGAGGGTTGATTGGCTTATGTTATTGCGATGTTTTTGGTCGATTTTTGTTGGTGGATCATTGGTGAATAAAGCCACTAGACCTTCGAACCCAGTTTGTCACATGATAAGCATTGTAGGGTTGACATTAACCTTATGTCGAATTGTGGTTGGCATAGATTTCACTCCATCATGCCCTTAGTTGGTCTGAGTTTTCTTACTGGGATCATTATGGCTTTAAGTAACATATGAAATTAAAAGCCTGCAATTAAAAGGAAACAAATTTTGCAGTGAATGAAGATGTTTGTAGTGGTTTTATTTCAATTCTATAATGTTAAACTTGCACAGTTGAAGATGACCTGTATGGTTTCATAATTCCTACAAAAATTGGCTTATGTTAAATATTTTATAATGTTTAATTAAATTAAACATAAGAGGCATTTGAAGATTTTCAAGCTCTCCTTTTTATATAAATTTTGGATTATGTTATTTTATCTAGAAGTTAAATGGTTTGTATTGGTTCTTCTCAACCCTACCTATTGGTTGGAGTTATTGTGCTTTGGATGTTAGATAGTTCCTTTCACCTTCACTCAAGTAATAGATATATGTGTAAAGGAAAAGGAAATATGGGAATTGTGGGGTGACAGTTCTAAGGCTTTTTATATTTATTTTTTTTGGGACAGTTGGGTCTTGAGTTTGAATGTTGAGCAGAGTTTTTTTTTGGAATAATGGCAGCGATGATTTGAAGATAATAAATGTTAATTCATCAAATGAACAGTAACCATCTCATCCTGACCATTATATCACTTTCCTCTTATTACAATCCCCTCACTTTCCCAAATACATTTAAATTTTTCCTGTCCTGTTGTTGTGAATTTCATTAGAATGAAAAGGGTTTTTTATTGGTGTTTGGATGTTAGTGTGATTGTTTTCTAAAATTGCTTGAAAAGTACTCGTGGTGTTTCCCGACCATTATACCACTTTACGCTCATTACAATCCCCTCATCTTCCCAATATCCATGTTCACTCCCTGTTCAGACAACAATTGATTGGTGATTTTATGGATGGATTGCATGTGCTTCTGTGGTAAATGATAAGAGCCAAATTTTAATTCTATTTAGGTAGATTTAATGCAGGGATTATTAAGAAATTTTCATGACATGTTTTGGATTATTGCTTCAGGATAAGTTTCTTTAGTAGAGGAAGCAACAGGGGCAGTGTTAATAATCGAGGAAACTAGAAAAGGGGCCATAGAAGGACATGGTTCTCTATACACTTTGATGTTAATCCTCAAGAGATAAATCAACTTTTCCAAGTTGGTTTCTTCAACCTGGTTGGCCAGGGAATTCTGCTGCCTCAGCCTAACAAACCTCCTTTTCAACACAGACATAATTTTTACGGCATTCCGATACCTCCTCATGTATCAATGTGACCATAATCGCCCGCCAATGATGGTTGGCAAGAGATTGTCCACCAACCTGATGTTCACCACCACTGTTGGACCACTGCATCATTTCCATTACCTCATCCACCATCGAAAAATCAAGTTGCCCAAGGTGATTGTGTTGTCTCACCCGTGCAGTCATCACATGCCAGTAAAAGATTAAAAACAAATGTCCCCGAGCCTATGCAGGACAAGGGAAAAATAATAGCTACCCCCTCCGACTCATCCAAGGAATCTGCCAAATCATTCTAATCTCGTCTTCATCTTAAGGATGATTGTTCTCATGTTATTAGTGCAGTTCAGCCTCAAGGCTCTAACCAGTCAAAGGCTACCACAGAAAAATCAAAAGGGGACAGTAGTGAGAAGAGGAAAAATGTCTCTCATAGTAAATATAGCTTTTAAACTCTGATTATGTTACTTTTTATTATTATTTTGAGGACATCACTTCTATTTTGGTACTGTTTAGGATAGCAGCATATATTTCGAGCATTTTTTATTGGAAAGTTTGGATATGATGCTATTTTGGGGGCATGATTATATTACACTATGTTGATATTTACAATTTGAGCATATATATATATGAAGCAGGAGTTACAGGGAGATATTTTTGAATTAAATTATTTGGATATTTGTTATGTCAGATAATTATAAAAGGAATTAATGGGAGTCACAAGGGGTCCCACCTATTTAGCTATTATTTAGACCCTCAATTATTTATTGTTATTTACTTGTCTTAACTAATTAGTTAAGCTAATTTTGCTTAACTAAAGAAAGGTAGTTCAACTACCATAACTTATTGAGGAAGGATAAAATCTCAATCAAATGAGGAGAATAGAAGGATAACTTCTACCATAAGGTTTGCTCTATACTAAGTGAGATATTTCTATCTTTCATTCATTTCAATTTTGCTATAAGGATTAACTATATTGATGACAGCAGGGTCTTATTGAAGGCAACAAGATTCGAAACTGAATCACATATTTCAGCAACTTGTTTTAAACGTGTATGACCTATCTTTGGCAGTCTGGGTGTTCTTGCCTGTTTGTAAACTAGATTTTATGACTAATAAAGAATATTTTGCAGAGTCAAGTGACAACATTTTTGGCAAGTTGATCCATATTTCTAGCTTTAGTTTTCTTTTTTTGTCAGAGTCTTTTTGTATGGTTCCCATCGGAGGCTTATAAATCTAACTTTGGTCCCTACCCTCGCAGGGGTTTGTAAATATAATCCAGTCTTGTATCTCATAATGAAATCAATATGAGAAATCTGTTTTCTTATTTTTGTCTCTCACTTGTATTGTGTTGATCTTATTCATATTTCTTGTGTTTGCCATGTACACACTCATACAATTCTTGTACATACATATGTGTAACTCTTATTAAAGTTGTTTTTTTTATGTTACATTAAAATAACAAAATAAACTAGCCTTGGTTCCATGTAGTTATTATCAGTGGATCAAGTGATTGTTATTTTTGTTGTAAGGCTATAAACCCCAGGTGACATTCCCAACTATCTTGCTTTAGCCTAGCAATATATTAATATGCTTGAGTAAGGTTCTTCATACATTTTCCTCAACACCACCATGGATCTCCATCAACACTTTTCCACCATTGCATGTGTAGCATCAAAGTGTCTCATGGCTGCCACAATCATACCCTCACTAACCTTCAACTACCATGTCAAATGGTTTGACTTATATGAGAAATCATCCACATCATGTTGAAGTGATACCCCATAAGTGTTATTTCCCAAATCAAGCGTGGGATCCACAAAATAACACTCCCTGATATCAAATGTGCTACTCTGATCCTCAGTCATGCACACCTCTTGTGGAATAATATCAGTCTCCAAGGGTGAATCGTATAATGTCAATGCCTCATTGCACTTAGGTGTACTCACACCCAATTCATCACATACCTCGTGACAAGGTGACAATGCTACCTCCTCCTCATGACCTAATGTGCTATCCTCCTTTCCAACCCATGGGATAATGTCATTACCCTCATGGGGAAACTTTGATGATGTTCCCAAAGTTGTTCCTCTATCACCCTCATCGCATACAACCGCATCATGGATGGGTGTATGCTCATCCAAGGAGTCAACATGATCACATGGGTGTATGCTTACAAATTGTGCTATTAGTCTGGAGGGTTTTGTCACATCCTTTGCCTCAAAAATATACAATTTATTTTCCAATAGTGGCAATTTGTCTTCCATCCTTTTGTCTTCTGTAGTCATTGATTGTAGTTGCAAATTAGGTTTTGTTAGCTCCCAAAATGAACCCGTCCCTATGGTCGCATTTTGTGGTGGATAGCATGGCTATTGGTAGTTTTCTCAAAGTGGTTTTGAGTTTTTTCTAGCTGCAAGAGTTAGGTTTTGATTTTTGTCTTAGAAATGAGATGACCCATAAAGGTCTTCTCTTTAAAATTTTCATAAAATGTTTTCAACAGCTAACGCATGCTTAAAAGATGATGGTTAGCTGGTGAAAGTGGCAACTTTCAACAGCTAAGGAGCATTTCTCACAGGCCGTTAGCTGGTGAAAGCAGGGATTTTCAAACATCCAAAGAGCATTTCTTACGGGGTGTGCGCTAGTGAAAGTGGTGACTTTCAACAGCTAAGGAGCATTTCTCACGGGTTGTGCACTAGTGAAAGCGGAGATCACGTGCGTTTTATCCACGTTGTAAAAAATCTAATGATGAGATGTTCAGCCCACATCATGTAATCAAGAATGATGCGCTGGTGAAAGTGGACAATCATGGAAACTCGAGTTGCACGTCTAAATCGGATTACAATTCGGATCTTGTTCAGTGATGCATGCTTCACAATCATGGCATCAGAAATGGTGAATTTGAATCCATTATCACAGGTACAGAAGCTGTACTATTTGGCTGACGACATCACATCAGTTCATCGCTTCCCCAACACGCATCACTCACAATTGTATGGTAAGTTTTCAATGTTGAAAAACAGAGCCGAGTATTTTCACCAGCGCAAGACCTTGGCCCAAATAGCATATCGTAGTGTTTGATGTGCAGAATCGTTTGGGGTTTTGAATTTCAAATGGAAAGAAGACGCAGTGGCTCTTTGTTGAGAAAATAATTGGACAGTCTGTCCTTCCTGTTAGCGATAAAAAATGCACTGGCATTTTTGAAAGAATGATGCTTAAACTTTCAGGGAACTTTTCAATCTCTTCCCAAGCTCAAAATGAAGATTTGAAAACACCATTGGAAAGCTTAGGATTTCTAGATGTCGATCAACTATTCAGGCATGAAAAATGGATTTTCTATGACCGAGATATTTGATTTTGAAAAATCTTCTCTTTTCACCAGCTAATTCGCCGAAAATTTCGTTAGTTAGCTAGTGAAAGCTGGTGAAAGCCTGTCACGGCCAGAATGTTACGGTTTTCGCCCAGATCGTAAATTTTTGCATGAGAACGAATTGAAACCTCTTCTAAGGCTTTATTAATGAATTATCAAATCTATCTAATCAACCACTTTTGGAAAATGAAGAGAAGAAAAGGTGTACAAATGTCATTTACCATCTTTAAAAGAGGCAGAATTTCAGGGTTTTGGGAGCCACATCACATAATTCGAATTTCATTATCAGATTATCAAAACAGAGAGCCTTGGGAGGCTGATCTACACATCATCAGATTTCAACCACATTTTGAGGGCCAGCAGATAAAGATTTACCTTATTTTGAGGATCTATTCCTATTCCTTTGTAGATATTGTTGTTTACTATTTCTAGAAATTCAGATCCATATTTTTAGGATCTGATAACTAAATTGTAAAGCTATAAAGCTACAGAAGGAAGATGAATGAGGGGGGTTCGATTTCATATACTTGTTATACTATGATTGTAAGCAGACTTGAAGGATAATACAAAGATAGATTTCTCTCTTCTACAATATCAGATTCCTCACATGTCTCTCTCTGTTTTATGTAAATTGTTTTAGCTGCAGTGACTGTCATCTCGCCAGTCAGCTCATAATTTACTTAAAATTTCTTTACATAGTTTAATAAAGCCCTACAGATTGTATTTGGCTTGTTATCTCTGTCTTCTCACTCACTTAAGATTTGCCATCTGATTATTGTTTTATGAGAGCTTTGTTCATTTGATTACCCATTTATAGTCTGAGTACTCAAGTTATGATTTGTTATCTCATTGATCCACCTATAAAATACCAAAAAACCATTATTTCTAAGCTACCAAGCATCCTTAGCTTACAACCCTAAGGAGTTTCTTGGAGTGATAACAGGTTTCACAAGCCATCTCTATCTGAGCGATATCAACATGTCTTAGCTGTGAGATTTCAGCCCGGGTTTCTTCTAAAATTGTTTTGATATCAAGTTGATGTTTCGCTACATCGAATTCTCCCAACACCTCAGAAAGATCATCTTTTTCGAGGCCCAAAGACTCTTTATTCAGTGAGTGGAAAGACTCTTCATAAGCCTCTTTGATCTCCTTAGCCATCCTTTTGCTTTCGGCTATATTGGTTTCCAAGGTCTTCAATATTATGTCACCTCTGACCTGCTCTGAAACAGACAACCTGGGAACTATAGACATTTCTTCTCTGGCGGATGACACAACCGCCTCTTGAAAAGTGACTCGAGCTGCAGTAGCCTCTCTTTCTCTGAAACAAATATTATCCAATGATTTGTTCACTACTCGAAAGTGATTTTGGATAATTTCCACCTTGTTCAAAAGGCTTCGTTGCACTAACTCCAGCTTCTCACATACCTCTACTACTTGTGCTTGAAAACTGGTTATATCTATAACCATGTTCTCAATTAACTTCACCTTGGCCTGTAATTTCTTCACCAGTTCACCTTGCTGTAGATTTCTTTGCATATCCTTGAGACGGGATTTTAACTGCTGAATTTCTTGTTTATCACCAGCTCTAGCCTGTTTGAGACCTTTGTTAACTTTGCTTCTGACGTTCTTTTCTATAGTCATTATCTGACTCTATAATTGTCCTATCAATAGATTTCTCTGTCTCAATTGCTCTGCCAGATTTTCGACCTTTCATTGATTTGTTGTAGCAAAGGCGCCTAGTGAAACATCCATCTCCTTGGAGAGCTATGAATCCTCCAAGCCATGTCCATCAAATATCATCCTTTGTCTTTTGGTTACTACCCCTTCTTTCTATTGCAATTCTCTTCCGACTATGGCCTTCCTTTTTGTGGCTAAGAAAAAGTTCGAAGGGGGGATCTCTTTGGGCGGGATCAGGGTAAGATCACTTACAAAACTGACTTCAAAACCAGGAGTTCAGAAACTTGACTGCAGAGGGGTTAGTGCTGAAATAGGACTTCTTATTTATGTGAACTTCTTTCCTTCTACTGTTTGTGAGGTATTAGTAGGGGTGACTGGTGATGAAGAAGGTACCATTTTTTTTGTTTCAGAAGTGTTTTAGATTGAACCTTTTTCTTCGACCCTAGATACCCTGCCCACGGGGTTTCTACTTCTTGTGTGGACACTTCGAGCTTCTTTGGAATTTCTCCGGTACTTTGTTTATCAGAAGGTTCTATTTCAAAACCTGGAGGTATGGATCCCTATTCCAGAGGAGTGGTTGTCAATTCTCCCTGTAGTATCTTGGGAAGACTACTTCGTTTGTGCCTTTGGAAAGTGAAGAAACTGGCCTGCTGGTCAGGGGATAACGTTTGAACTTTGTCTTGTACCTCCTCATAAAATCTGATTCCCCTGACTATATCGTCATACGGGAGTCTTCATGCACATATATTTTCATATTGCATTGAGCTAGGTGATTCTCCACAGTCTGATATGGATCATGTCTTTTGAATTCAATGTCGACCAATTTGACATCCTCTAAAGCTGCAGCCTCTACTTTGGAATGGCCAAAATTCAACAAGGAAAACCTTCCAACCTAAAGAGGGAAGGTTGGCCAAACTTTCTTCTGAGCTACTTTTAGCTCTTTTCCAATGCCTCTCGTTATCGTCTAGTAAGCCACTTCTCTGCACACCAGTCTGTCAGGCAGAAAAATTGGGAGAGCATGACGGGAAACTGAGCATCCAAAAACCCTGATATAGGAGAAATTTTCTTGAATGAACCAATCTGCAACTTGTTTAAGGCTTCCCATAAATTGATCTGAAATCCGAGGAGGTGGATGACCATATAGTGTTTGATGAATGGGTATCACTACATAATAACAAATTTCATAAAATAAATCTTTGGCCTTTTCCTCCCATAGTTTGGAATGATAAAAATGGATAGGTTTTGCCCTAGTTGGGTTCCAGCTCCAATTCATCAATGGAAATGGAGTCATAAAATAGATGGAATCCATGACATACGTAGACATATAAAAGGAGCAGGTTGACCTTTTGACTTCGCCATTTGATACCCAGTAATTTCCTTGGCTAGGTTATCGGGCAGCATCTTAGCCCAGTTGAAAGTGAAGCCCTCGGCTACCTCATGCATGATTGATACCCATTCCACCGGGAAATGATTAGGGATTTTCTTTCCTAATATCCTACATAGAATCATGGCTACATAGACCATATACTCATTTAATGATGCGGTAGAATAAACACCATGAGAGTCAGCTCTGAATTTCACTGGAATTCCCCACCAGGTTTTAACTATGTCCGGGTAGCTTCGGCCGAATTGCACACATTCCTTTTGTTCAAACTCCATTGTGAATGCAGTATTATAAATATATTTTGGATCAGGGGATAGTTTTTACATTACTTGGAGGTGATCCGGCCTGAAAGAGCCAACGGAGAACTTTTGGTAGTTGATGATGCTCCTGGTCTGAACATCGATGTTTACCAAACCCCATCTTATCATGTCATTATATGGCATGAGCTTCGGCCATGTAGCTATTTTATGAAGCTCGAAATCTGCTATAACTCTGAGTTTAGTTCTAAGCTTGTCATTCATTTCATCTCCAGAATCGTCTAGGCAATTTATAACTTCGCGCTCGAAGATTTTGAAAATCTGCGTCCATGACCTAATTGAATCTACAGCATGTGGCGTGGTATCAGACAGAATGTCTACGTTCAGAATTGAACCTTCACCGGCCTCATCATTCTTCATCGACGTTTTCTTGGGTGCCATGATGCCAGAAATAGAACGCGAATACCTGTTACAGAGGAGAATGCGTAAGCTTTCCTTGGGTAAAACTTACTACTTTCCTGAAAGTAAGAATGAAATTCAAAATAGAAAACTTTTATTTACGCTCGGTTTGCATTAATTCGAGCATGTTTTTATGGATGATAAATTTATTTGCTTTAATGAGGAAGGTACATCTGGTGATACGCACCCTACGCTAGAAATCATTTTCGTTGATCCATAATCAATGTTACCAAATATCGGCGATTCGTGATCAGGAGTTTTGGATGGAACAACATTGAAATATCCCGAAACGCAAATGTGCAAAATATTAATTCACACTGTTAATTTCCATTTAAGAGTTTAATTAATCATGTTTAAGAACTCGATACTTTCGGGACCTCAGGTTTCGGGGTTTTTTGGATGTAATGAATGGTAAACCCTTGATTCCCGAAATGTGAAACGATTAATTATCTCTGAATTAGTTTGATCTAATTAATTGAGAATTGCTCTTTCGGCATATTACCGTTTCGTAGGTTTGCAAGTGGGCTCTTTGTTATATCGTCAAAAGGCCATTACCTGTGACGACGTGTGAAGGATGAGTCATCTTAAAGGTGCCACATGTTAATTTGAATCGTGTGAACTTTTAGACGGCAAGCTCAGAAAAAGTATCGCTTGTCTATTAGGAGAAGACTCAAGACACCTACGTGTATCCATACTCGTGTCTTTTAAATATTTAAGAACAGTTAAAACGTATGTCTTTCGGTTATCGGGATTTTGAATGTTACGACATAATGAAATATCCGAAACACGAAACTCTGAAACAACTTTCAGGGATTTGACTCATTAATCATTTGGCGGCTCCATAAATCTGAAAGATTTAGATCGTTCGATCATACGGAAAACTTTATCAACGGTGAGACTCAAGTGCTTTTTTTCTCTTATTTAAATGAGAAGGAAATTTATTAAAGTATAAATATTAGAAAAACATGTGTTCCAACATAGGCTCCATCTAGGGATCTCGTCTCCCTGCGGGACGAGAAGAACAGTATACCAAGTGCCTTTACTGGATAAATGGAGTCATTATTGCATTTTTGTGAAACACATTCTGAAAGAGGGTACACAAAAGGACTTAAAGTTTCATCCTTATCTCTAAAAACTTTCAAAACTTAATCATACACTGCTTTCGAGTTTAGGCTTATCAATGGCTTCCTTTTCTTAGAATTGATTTCAGATTTGCTTAAGATAATCAAAACAACCTTAATCATTCTACCAGGCTCTGTTCGATTTTGTTCGCATCAAGGTAAAGTAATTTCAATGTTTTTAGTTAGGGAATCATGTGTTAGCTTGGAATGTAGATCTAGTTGAAAAGAGAACTAGTTACCAAAGTACATTATAATTCATGTATAACAGCTTTGCAGATATCGTAGACATTGCTTCATTGCCAGCGAGCATTTTCAGTACCCCGGTGAAGTTATCTAATTTCCCACATTGAATTTCCTTTCACCACTTCAAGTAGTAATTTTGCATTTAAATGCTGAGATGAGGGCAATCATTTAATGAATTTCCTTTCATCATCTCTCTTTGGAATAGATGGGGGCAATCATTTTATGAACTTCCTTTCATCATTTGTATTATATTTTTAAAACATGAAGTGGGGGAAATAAATTTGTATACAATATACTAGGGATGATATATGTTTATAATTTAGCAACAGAGGTTTGTCAACTCACTTTGATTACTCTAGACTAATCCTCCTCTGACCTTCAAAACATATTCGCCTATAGGGAAGTTCTCACGGGGAGCTTTTATTTTCCAGGGACTTTCCTTGAGCGAAACTAATCAGTTTAAACATGTTAGAAGGGATAAGAGAGTCGGGATTAGCCTAGACATACTTTTTTGTTCAGTTAAAGTTAGAGGAATCATAAGAGTTTTTTACCTGTTCTCATTTTGAAGATTTGTTTGTTAGTTTTCGGAGCTAAGGGGAGACCCTTTTTCCTCTATGAAGACCATGGGATGATATCAAGAATCACATGAAAATGCCACTTTGAAAATGAGCAGGGGAAAAGAATCGAGGTTCAGATGTTCTGTTGTAAGCGCGGTCAATCTTATGCAAACTTTTTACTTGATTCTTGAAACTTTTTCTTTAAGGTCTTCTTATTGCTTCTTTTTTTTTTTAAGTTTTATTTCATTTTTTATTTTACCCAAAGAAAACTCTTGATAATTAAAACGTAATTTTTCATTCTTTTGGTTATAGATTAGGTGAAAATATTTGTACATATGAGACCTCTGTCATACTAAGTGATATTCCTTTGAAAATTTAAAAAGGGCAGAAACTCATACCTTTGATTTACTATTATATTTTCAACCAAGTAAATTATTTATTTATCACCTGTTTCGAGAGAGAGCCAATGTTCTGATACATAAAGGTTGGTTTATGATGTCTCTGATCTCTCTGCTATTGGCAAGTATCCTGCATGACAATAACATGAAGAGTGTCGGGAATTTACATGTAACAAAACTCTATGTGTTACTTATTTTTATATTTTTTTGTTTTTATGAAATCAACTAACCTGGTTTTATTTACAATGAAAGTAAAAACTTACCAAAAAAGTGAAAAACTGTGAATCAAGACAAAGAAAACAAATCGGTATGTACAGTGATAGTTTGGAAACCGATTATTGTATAAAATGCTTCAGGTAACTCCTGTTGATAGGGGCATTGAGGATTTTACCATCCATATTTTCTAACAAAAATGAATTCTTCCCTTCAGAAGTTGTGACTTTGAAAGGTCCACACCAGATATGGTCAAATTTGTCGTGCTTTCCTGAATCCTCCTTCCTAGCATCCCACTTTAAAACCAGGTCACCAGGGAGGAATTCCCTATCTTTAGCTTTTTGGTCAAACATGGCTTTCATGTTATCCTGATACTTCTGAAGTTTTTCATCCACTTAAGCCCTATTTTGTTGGACTTCAATCAGTTGATTTATTCTTCTGGTGACGTGATTTGGCTCTTCCTTTTCGTCTTGCTAGAGTTTCATTACAGGCAGAGCCAGGTTTATGGGTAGTACCACGTCATTCCCATACACCATTTGAAAGGGGACGTCCCGATCGATTTATTGGTGCCTATCCGATTCTCCCACAAATCATATTTCAAATGCACATGCCATGCTTTCTTATTTTCATTCAGCACTTTCTTAATTATGGTGATCAGGATTTATTTGATGATTCAGCTAATCCATTGCCTTGAGGATAGTACGTTATGGAATGGCCCAGTACAATATTGTACTTTTGGAAAAAATTGACCATCGCCATAGATTTAAATACCTGGGCATTATCTGTAACTATCTTCCAAGGACAGTGAAATCTAGATAAAATGTTTTCCTCCAAGAAATTTATCACCACCGAATCTGTAGCATTTATGGTCGGAATAGCTTCTACCCATTTGGTGAAATAGTCTATAGTGGTTAGGATCCATTTGTGTTGCGCGTTGGAGTGTGGATTGATTTCACCGATAAAATTTATCCCCCATTTTTGAAACAGGGCTTTTGTTTTAACTAGGACCAAAGGTAATGTGGGAAGCTTATGCTTTCCTGAAAATAGTTGGCAGAGGTTGCAGGTTCTAACTTTAGCATTCACGTCAGCAAATAATTTAGGCCAATAATATCCTACTCTCAAGATTTTATAGGTTGTTTCTCTCCATGCATGATGTCCTCCACACACTCCTTCGTGAAATTCATTTATGACTCTCTATGTTTTAGATTCTACCAAACAGCTTAGTAAAAATCCCAGAGGATCTTTCCAATACAATTGGCTATCCATGATACAATATTTTATTGCGTGCAACTTCAACATTCTATCTTTAGAAGGAGTCATATCACCTGAGCACTACGGAGTTAGAAGATAAGAGACTATATCTTTATACCAAGCTGAAGAAGATAACTTCCCCTCGATTTGAGTTGTAGGTATTTGATCGTCGAATTCATCTATGTCCAGAAATCCTTCACACTCTTGCAGGTTATTTATTCCAAGCGCTCTGAAATTAGATTCGGCTAGTAGCTTAGCCAAACCCTGTCCTTTGACGAGATTTGTCGGTTTAACCTCTAGATCAAATTCTTGAATTTTAGCAAGCCATCGGCCCTCCTTCCATCACTATCGGGTTGAACCAATATATCTTTAACGGAACTGGTGGGTAGATATGCAATTATTTTAGAATGTAGTGCATAGGTCCTGAAAGCTTTTATGGCCTTCACCATTGCATATGCTTGCTTTTCTAGTATATTATATCTCAACTCTGCGTCTCTAAGGCTTTTACTGAAGAATGAAATTGGTTGTTCGAAGCCTTCTTCGTTCTTCTGTAGGAGTATTGCCGCAATTATGTGTTCGGAAGCGAATGAAAAAACTAAGAATTCTTTCAGATAATCTAGGCTTGCCAGCACTGGTGCTTCAACTATAACCTTCTTGATGTGTTCAATTGACGCTTTAGCTTCGGTCATCCATTTAACCTCGTTGTCCTTCTTAAGCATATATGTAATTAATTTCACGATTTCAGCAAAGTTTGGGATAAAACTTCTTAAAAAATTATTTTTTCCTAAAAACGACTGAATCTCTTTTCTATTTCTAGGAATATTGATAGTATCTATAGCTTCAACCCTTTTTGGGTTGATTTTAATTCCATCTCAAGATATTATGTGGCCCAAGAGTTTACCTTCCTTCATTGCAAAGTGATATTTCTTGGGATTCAAAGACAAACCGAATTTGCGACATTTCTCAAACATTTGTTTGAGGTGTATCAAGTGTTCTGCATCAGATTTAGAAAATACAGATAGACCATCAAGATAAATGACAACGAACTTATCTCTTTCGCCGACAAAAGTGATTTCCATAGCTCATTGGAAAGTGGCACCTGTGTTCATCAAACCAAATGGCATTTTTTCATACATAAAGGTACCCCATGGGGTGGTGAACGCGGTTTTTTCTCTATCATCCTCGTGGACTGCAATTTGATTATAGCCTGAAAAGTCGTCAATCATAGACATTATATTTTCTCCGACCACTTTTTCTAATACATGATCGATTTTAGGTAATGGATAATTATCTTTGAGGGATGATTTATTTAAATTTCTTAAATCTACACACAGTCCGATTTCGCCGCTTTTCTTTCTGACCGGAACCAGGTTGGCTACCCACTCGGAATACGTGAGTGGTACAATGATTTTAGCATCCAGAAGCTTCTTTACTTTATTTTCTATCACAGGCAATAGTATTGGATTTATCTATCTGAGCTTTTGCATGAATGGTTTAACACCCTACTTTAGAGGAATCTTGTGTTCGATTACGGTGGTATCATAAGTTCTTAATTCATCATAAGACCAGGAAAAATCATCCTTATACTACTTGAGTAACTCTGCATATTTTCTTTTCATTTCAAGAGGAAGGTATTTAGATATTTTTACCAGCTTAGGAGTTTCCTTGGTGCCTATATCACAATCTTCAACCTCTTCGAGCTGAGGCTGTAAGGTAGACTTTAGTGGAATGTCATCGTGATCAAATAATATCTCCAAAGGAATTAGACCCTTAGGGATCTGATTATTTTTTATCACTAACATGCGATGATTTGCAATCTTATCTTGGAACTCCTGAGGGTCTTCCCCTTCCTGCATGATCCAAGCAGGGTCATTCTGATTTTCTTGGTCAATATGTGTTTCAGCAAAGTTGTCCACTATTTCTAGGAATTATCTGATTTGTTCATCATCTTCGAAGACCTACCAGTGTTGTATATTGTTCGGTATTGAGGGCATGTGCCTCATTTCTATGTGATACTTCAGTTTGAAAATAGTAGGAGGTACAAACATTGAGGTTGCTTTGGCCAATGAATCTTCCTGTTGATTTTCTGTTCTGGGGATGTAGTGAACATTAACTGATGAGAAAAAAATTTGAATCAGATCCCAGGCACAATTTATGTAAGACATCAACCTTGGGTGTTTGGCCTAGTACTATTGATTTATCTGTTTTAGGATTAATTCATCATCACCATAAACTTCCAAGTTTTTAATATTCAACTTTCTAGCAGCCTCTAATCCTAAGACCAAGGCTTCATATTCGCACACATTATTGGTGTAATCGATGTCCCATTGTAACCTGTAAGAGAAAGGGATAATAAACTCGTCCCCAGGTGCCACAAAAAGCACTCCAACTCCTACTCCTTCACAGGAGTAAGCACCATCGAAATATATTTTCCAAACTCCAGTACTATATACATCTTTTTTTTTTTCCATTTTTTCTTTTTCTGTACAATTTTTTTCTATACATTCATCTATATCATCATCAATCGATAAAATACAATTTCCTAAATCCTGATCTGCGACATAAACAGGGTAATTGTTCGGGTCATGTGGATCACTTACTGTATATGCCAGCCTTGTTTCTCTATACATGTAGGTGAACTGTCCGCCGAAGATCGGGATTTTAGTGTATGTCATGTCGAGTTGAAGGGATCCTCCAAGCTTGGCGCCCAAAGACCTGGATAACAGCATGCCATACTTTGGAGGGATATAAGCAATAACCACATCCATCAGAACACTTTTAACAGAAATATGTGCAAGATTAACCACTAAATATTTAATCATACCCATACATTTAACGTCTCTCGAATCAGAAGAATATAAATCTTTGTATGGTCTAGTAATTTCGAAACCAATTCTATCCATAATATCTTTGGGAATCACATTGTGGGAAGCTCCAGAATCCAACATGCAATTATAGAGCAGATGATCATGCACAGTTAGCGTAATGTAAAAAGGAGCGATAGTATCTCTGACACTTTCAAAGTGCGGACCAAATATTATATTTGGTTTATCATCTTCTAAATTTATAACATCGGCCTAACTTTCAATATCCGAAAAATTTATCATTTTGGCAATCTGTTTTCTGTATGTAGGGTTTTTTGCCAATTCGACCAGAGGTATAGGGATCTTGATCTTATTAATCTCATTTTCAAGATTAAAAATTCTCGTTGTCTTATTGGCTTCTCTAGTTTGGATTTCTATCTCCCTTTTTTCTGATTTATTGGTATGTGTTTCTTTCGTTTCGGCTGCTTTTGTTTCTACAGTCTGTGTTTCAGTTGTTTTTGTTTTGACAATCTATGTTTTAGCCATGGGAATTTCCATTGTTCTTGTATTAGCAGCTAGTGTTTCTTTTGCTTGTCTTGGTAGACTGTGTGTCAGCGGCCTTTGTTTTAATGGTCTGTCTTTCAGCAGCTTTTGGAGCTACCTCGTCCGCTTCCCCTCTCGACAAGATTTTCTTTGGTTGGGCAGTTGTCGTATTTTTATTTCTAGGCCTCAAATTATACTTCTGTTGGATCTTGGCCATTATATTATCGGTGATTCCTTGATAAGCAGAATCTTCTGTGATATTTACGCTATGATCATTATTTGACCAATATTATGCGTTTAAAGACCTTTCATAACCTTGTCTCGTCAAGTGAGGTTGTTGACAGTCATCACCAATATTATTCATATCTTCCTCTAACTCCTCAAATTCTTGTATGTCATCTCCTCCTATAAAATTTTCGTTTTTAAAGGGGGTCTGAATCTTTTGATCTTCATTTTTAATTTTTCTTTGTTGTATTTGAGAGTTAGGGTTCCTCCTGAAATATTTTCTAGCGAACCGATCTGCTTTAGATTGATCCAGTTTCATCTTCAAAATTTTGTTTGATAATTCTTTAATTATTTTTGCCCTATCATCCATCTTATCCTCCAAGGACCTCCCAGATCCAGAGGATCCTGCTTGTTCTCTAAATTGTCTAGTCTCTTTATTTCCCATTTTGACTTTAGTTTTTAACTTTCCCGATGCCATCATATTTGACTCAATCTCTACAGCATCGTTTCATTCTAGTGAGGTCAACATCTCACCTTTCTCTCAATAACAGAGCAAAATCGGGGTCGAAAGCCCCGACGAAAGTTACTTTTGTTGCGGGCTGGGAAGGTTTCACTTCAGCTGGGATCTTGTTATATAATTTATTAAATCTTTGAGTGAATTCAAGAACTGTTTCTAAATTTTTATTTCTTAAAGCCCCAAACTCAGTTAAATAATATAGGTGATCTTTTCTCTCTCCCCATTGTCTGAGAAAGGCACTTTCTAACTCGTCATATGATCCTATTGAATCTGTCAGTAGTCCTCGGAACTAGGTTCTTACCTGTCCTTCGAAAGTTTGGACTAGTAACCTTGAATAAACATCCTCATGCTCAAGTCCAAGGATATCGGTAAATTGATCAAAGAAATTTATGTGCTCAGTTGCGGTTAGGTCTCCCTCTCTCGTAAACTTTGGCAGGTTTTTCATATAGTTTTCAGGTAAATCGTGGAGGGGAACTGGGAGGACCAAAGGAGCATATCTAGCAGCTACTTTAGCGAAAATTCTAGGAGGTCGGGGTGGCCCTTGACCACCTCCTCCTCCTCCATCACCATGTCCTCCTCCACCTCCGCCACCTCCGACACCACCTCCACCAGCAACAACCATTAGTAATCTAGGGGATAAAGCTTGGGAATTGTAGAGAGGATTTTCAAAGATGTGTAGTGACCTTTCGGTTACTTCAGGATGACATGAAAGAGATTTTGGGAACTGACCATCAGGAGACAAAAAAACTGAAAAGTGGGGAAATGAGAGACAAGGACTAGGTTCTTCAGACTTGCAAGATATATAAACGGGAGAACCAGTGGAAGTCGAATCAGAGTGTAAGATATATTCTTCAATAAATTGGGAATTTGGACTCTTTACTTCGGGAACAGATGGAACATCAATTGAAGCAGGTATCGAGATGGGATATTTACCTTTTTTAGTAAAGGAGGTAGTTGAATCGGTTTCGTCTTTTATCTCGGATAAAACCAATTTGGGGTTTATGATTTCAACTTCAATTCTATCAATCAATGTTTCTCCGAAATGATTTTGGGTGGAAACTTCTTGAGGATTTAACGGTTCAAGTGGAACCTTAGCATCAGACTGTGTGGGTTTAGGTTGGTAAACCTTACTTGTGGATGCAGTGGTTTTCTTGAGGTATCCCCTTGGTTTTAATATTTTTTCAGGGTCGGATACAGGCGTGGTCGGCTTATCATCTGGATTTTGTCTGATATTCCTTCAAATGAATGCCAGTTTATTAATAGTGGAGTCTCCACGTGAAAGATAACAAATTTAAAATCCTTATAATGTATTCAATCTTTGTTCACTATCAAAGAGAGAAAATTACCAATGTCATTCTCCCAGGGAAAAATAACTTTGTTTCTTCGTCCCCGACAACGGCGCCAAAAAGATGTTGTTCCTGAGTTTATACTTAAGGCTCAAAGAATAATTTCAGCCATCAGGAAGTAAGGAAAGTTTTAATGTTTTCTTTTTCTACCTCAGTTATGTGAGAAAAAATCCTTAAATTGAATTAATAGTATAACAGCTCAGAGGTCGTTTTGCGTATCTGAGTTAAATTTGAAAATATTGAATGTAATGAGAGAAAAACATAAAGTTGTTAGACAAAGCAAGGCATCAATCATAGAAGAATGTTACTTTGTTACAGAAGAAGAAAATAGATAATGTAACCTTTAATGAAGCATAAAATGTAGCAATCTAACTAACTCACATGTCTTGTATTTGCTAACAACAAATACTGAGGAAAATATGTTTGCTATCAAATAACTAAATGAAATATAACCACAGTAGATGTTGTACTAAATTGCGATCAGGCATTCATCAAGGAAATGTATAAAAAGATGTTGGAATGTGTAAAGGCAGAAGAACACATAACTCAAACTGGATGAAATGTGGAATCGTTGGTCTACACTTGTATTAATTCTCAATGAGGAGAGTTTTCTTGATTACAACCGGCAAGAAGCGGCCTTTGTTCATTCTTTCGAATATGCATTTATACAAAAACTCACAACCCTAAGTGGTTGGAATCCCCTAATTTCTGAAAAGTAATAGTTACAAAATGAGAAAGGTGGAACGTTTCGTTTAGTTCTCCTCTGTCTCTTTCTCATGCTGGCAGATACATTTTTCTTCCTCGTTTTCTAGCTCGGACACAAAGAGTCTCTAATTATGACATGTACAGATGATGTGTACAGGTTACCTTATTAGTTCTTTGAAGCACTGCCTTTTCCTCATCCAATACATTTGACACACCTGCTTACAAATTGTGTTATTAGTCTGGAGGGTTTTGTCACATCCTTTGCCTCAAAAATATACAATTTCTTTTCCAATAATGGCAATCTGTATTCCATCCTTTTGTCTTTTGCAGTAATTGATTGTAGTTGCAAATTAGGTTTCACCAGCCATCTGTCTATCTATGCGATATCGAACTGTTTTAGCTGTGACATTTCAGCCTGAGTTTCTTCTAAAATTGTTTTGATATCAAGTTGATGTTTCGCTACATCGACTTGTCCCAGCACCTCAGAAAGATCATCTTTTCTGAGGCCCAAAGACTCTTTATTCAATGAGTGGAAAGCATCTTC
>JASDQU010013908.1:111779-129231 GCA_032191745.1 Picea mariana | reverse complement strand
GTCGAAGTCTTTTTGTATGGTGTTCATCGGAGATCTCTAAATCAGACTTTGGTTCATACCCTCGCAGGGGTTTGTAAAGAGAAAAATACTTTTGGTATCTCAGAATGAAATAAAATCAGATTATTGTTCTATCTCATACATGTGTTTCTATGACTTGGTTCCTATTTTCTCTTTTTGTCTCCATTTTTACTTTATTGTAAAATCTGCATACATTCCAATAGCTTTGTATAAACTTTATTTCATATTGCAACATATATAAATTATAAAATCAACCTCAGTCAGGTTGTAATTAATACTTGTGGATTGAGTGAATGTTTTTTGAGGCTATAAATCTTGGGTGAAATTCCCAACTATCTTGTCGTAGCCAAGCAAGATATGAAAATGATTGAGTAAGGTGTTCCATACCTTTTCCTCAACATTTATTTGGCAACCATACTGGGGACTAAAAAAAAAATTCATTATCCATATTTCCCTGGTTTCCTGTATTTTAATACTTTGTATTTTTGTATTTATTGTTTATATGCTTTTTTGTTTATAAGTTATTTTTCTTTTTTCCATGAATATATCGAATCTTATCTTGCAGGATTATGTATAAATCTAACTTGAGCTCATTGTCAATGGTTAGTTGTCCTCTTTTCTAGGGAAACTTATGGGAATCTTCTCAGAACCATATTGATGATTTCCTTAGCTTCTTCCAATCTATTAGGGTTTATGATATACATAATTCTGCAGATCTTTTTCCACTTTCCCTCCATGGTAAAGTAGGATATTGGTCTAGACATATAGTATCTAGTCAATTTTTCACGGGGGAATCAATTTTTGTAAAGTTTCTTATCGACTTTCCTCCTCTGCCTATCTTTCATCACTTTCAATTTCTACCCGAAAGAATCCCTAATCCTCCTTGATGTAAATTTTTCTATGGTCCTCATGAATAATTAACCTGTGGATTGTTCTTAAAGGCTAAAAATGAATATCACACAAATCCCTCTCTCTTCATAACAATTCCACAAAAGGAAAATCATGCATCTCGTAGTGCTATATTCACATAGGGTTGTAAGGATTATTGTTCTGATATGCCTACTAATCCTACTTCTGACAATGTTTTATTTGATTCCTTCCCCTTTAATGATGATCTTTTTAAAATATATTCTACTCAAGATCAACTTGTGTCTAATGATGTAATATTCATGGATGAATCTAGCAGAGAGGATTCTCTTAATTTGAATAGCATTATCCCTCATATTTATCATCACCATGTTGAAGATGATGAAAGAGGGGATTCAAGGGGCCATGTAGATTCATATGTTAACTCTCCTTCTGAAAATCCCCATAAGGATAATCAAGATTTTACATTGCAGAATTCATTCACAATCCCATTGTTTCAATTCAAAGAGGTTGAGGAATTCAATGACGATATTCATATCTCCCTTGCATGCATGATTTATTTTGATGATGATAAAAATAAAGGGATTCATATGCATTTTAATCCTTTATTTTCTCCCTCGGTGCATGGTAGTTATCTTCCTGATCAGGAGATCGTAAATGATGACCTTATAATGCTCAAAGAGCCAATTAACTCCATCATATTCATCAAAACTTATAACAATCATTCTAATGTTATTGATCATGTGCATATGTCCAACATCAATCCAAAATCTTGGCAAGTCCTGCAAGATGGTAATCACTTTTTCTGGATCTTGATAGGCCCATTACCCTTGCTACATGCATTTGTTGGTTGGTAAGGTGATATATTCTCTTTATGCATCATCTTTCAATTCATTAATCATCTATCCAAAATAGATGATGCATTTCTCTATGAAAAATTCCATCCTACCTCACTCCAAGAATGTTTTTCCGTTCTTTTGTACATAAATAATAAATTGGGTTTTTAGTTTTTTCTTTTGCTTTTTCTATTCTATTTAGATTGCATGATCTTTTGTCGAGATAAAGTATGGATCTATTTTTCCATGACAGTGCCCTTATATAAGTATTTTTGATCCATAACAATCAAGTTACACAGCTCTCACGATGTCCTCCTTGTAGACATCATTGAAACTTCTTTCTGCTTCCAATTACTGTAGTTAGATAGTTTGTTTTGTATTCTTTTCTATTTCTGCTATCCCTTTCTTCCCTCCATCCTAAGATTCAAAAGAGAATACCAAAAAAATTATCCTTAAAATAAGAAACACTTTTACTATGAGAGATTGAATATTGCATACAAGACCAAACCCCCTCATATGTAAAATGTTTCATGAGTTATTCCCAAAGTCTCGGATCATTTTTTCCCTTAAGCCATATTTTTCCCCCTGTTGCATAATCATTCTGGTCAATAAATTTTTGATCTACGATTCATCGGTCTGCGAAACAAAACATTATGAGTTCTTAATTTATTGGAAGCGTATTTCCCTGTGGAGTCTCTAGTTTGTTGACGCTTAAAAGAGCAACGTTGGATACCATGCTCGCAAATGATTGAAAAGCTTTATTATTTAATTATATTAATAATATACTAGTAGGTAGGATCCCTTGTTTGAACTATGGAACTATGATGGAGAAAATACACTTATATTTTTTTTTCCTATGTATTGGTTGTGACACAGTTTCTATAGCGTATTCGCTTCAAATTGTGGTTAAAATGCTTATGGTAAGAAATTCTGGGCAAGATAGTTAAAACAAGAAATAATGGGGTCTTGATTACCTCTCGCAAAATGTGATATGCTTCTTTAATGGGTGAAGGAATATCACTCCAGTTTGATTTTGATTTTATATGGACTATATTGTATATGGGTGACCACCCCAACTCTTGCTACAATTGTGGTGCGCATTGTTTTGATGGAAATATTAGTTGTATTCCTAGCAAATATTCTTATGTTAAACAGGATGGTGACAAAGGTTGGCGCATTTTTAAGTTGGAGCATATGCAAACTATGGGAAAGTGGGTTTGTATTAATCAATGGGAATTCTAATGGAATGTGAGTTGTATAGTGCACTTGGCTCATACTATCCATGAATGAATTCAAAGGGAGAAGCAACATGCAGTAAATGTGCATCACTCTTACTCACCTCAAGCTTTCCACCTTAGTGCATTTTCTTTGCCTTGCTCGGTCGTGCAGGAGGTATACACCTTGGTCATTTCTCCTTACGCAATCTTTTACAGGTATGGGGTTTCTCTTACTTCTCCATCCATGAACTTCGCTCTGCTCTTAAATCAAGTGTTGGCTCTTGTTGCTCGTGGTATGTGTATTTCTCAAGATGTGATGATGTTTTCGGATTTTGTATTGGTTGTTTACAAACTTTGGTTTATTTTAGTGGTTGTTCTAAGACTATTGGCATTTTAAAGAAAAGAAAGGTCGTGGGTGTCTTTGTTGTGTGTATCTTTCCACGCTTTTTTCTCATAAAAGGAGTGTTGTTGGGCCTGCTTTGCCTCTGGTTTCTTGTTGTGTTTTCCTCTCTGTTCGAAGTTGGGTTTTCCTCACCTTACCTCTGGGTTTTTGTGAACATTCATGTATGCCAATGCACCAGTGTTATAACCTCGACTCTATGACTATTAATGTGAGGCACATGTGTAGTAAAATTTATGTGCTTTTTTTTTACCAAACCATTAGGTTAGTTATCACGCTCTCTTCTTCCACTTACTGTCAATGTTATACATCGAACCCTATGCATTATTGTGAAAACGGTGCTTACCCAGAATATGATGGGAATATTGTTCTTGCTCTTTTACTTGGGCACGGGTTTAATTGGTCACTTTCTTTGAAATTATGGAAGAAGTATTGCACCCACTTATTCATTGGAAGTTACATTTTGTCTTTATGAAGCTTATGAGTTCAATAGAAAATGTTTCATATCCTTGTTTAAAAATAAACTTTCCATGTTTATCGAATTTGCAAACACCTTTGTATAAGATGTTTGATGCTTGAACTCAATAATATGAACCAGAATGAAATTGATGAGGAATTGTGATGAATGATTGGTTCAATTAAATGGTAATTATGAACAAAGGTTTGTTTTGGGGAATTTCACAGGCCCGTGTGAGATTTAAGAAATTTTTTGTGGGTTGGTATTATGAGTTGTGACTTGTCCACTCCCATACTATTGTGGTATTTTATGTAGCATTTATGATGTTTCTTATTTTGATTCTATTATATAATGGAAGTATTGTTATTATGGTTATTTTGGTTAAATAAAATTCTTGGCATATCACATCAGTTATTGTGTAATACAGTTTCAAAGGCCAGTGAGCAATTTTGTTAAGGAAAAATCTTCCTTGGGTTATTGTTCAGAAACAGAGCATTGTTTAAACTTTAAAATTTCAAACAAAAGGATACTATGTTTGCAAGTTTACATCACAGAAAGCATGATTTGATTTTCATTTGAACAGTATCTGTATATTTTCCCCACCATTCTGTCATTTTTCACTAATAAAATTTTCTCCATGATCCTAATTTCAATTATTCATCCTTGTTATGTGATATTAATTTTAAAGAAGAGTCTGTGTGGAAGCAAAGGAAAGTTAACATAGCAAGAGTTGAGGACTGATATTCTTGATATTTTTATATACACAATTAATTGTTTTATTAATTGTTGAACATTATTCATAAATTGATCGCCTCCGTGATACCATTTTTCTCTAATTATACTCCCTCCATATTTCCCATGAACCCTATCATTCCATGTTCACATGGAAATTAATAAATGATGTGTTATGGATGGATTTGCATGTATATCGTGTTAATTTTAGAGCCAAATTTTGATTCATGTAAGCAAAGTTTCATGTATGGTTTATTAAGAGCTTCATTACTGACAAACGATTTCTACAGGATGAGCATTTTTAGTAGAGGTAGCAATGGTCGAAATAACAGAGGTAGGGGAAATTGGAAACGAGGTCATAGGAGGCCTAGATTTTCTATTCATTTTGACGTTGACGCGCAAGAATTGAACCAGATGTTCCAAGTTTGGTTCCTTAATTGTGTTGGTCAAGGGATACTGCACCCTCGACCATAAATACCCCCTTTCCAGCCTCCTCATAATATTCTCGTCATTCCCATTCCTCCACATGTGTCTTTGCAGCTCGAAGTCCCTACAAATGACAGTTGGCAAGAAATTTTCCACCAACTTGTCTCTCACCATCATGGTTGGCCCACTATGTCATTACCTTTACCACCACCAATTACCCCAATGTTCAAATTTCTCCTAATGTTTCACCAGTACAATCCTCGCACACTAGCAATAGATTGAAAACCAAGATTCTGCAACCTGTGCCAGACAAAGGAAACTCTAGTCCATTCATTGACTCCTCAAAATTTGTGTCTTCTCCCCTCCACCTCAAGGATGACTTCTCCCATGTGATCATTGAAACAAAGCCTCAAATGTCTAACCAACCAAAGGCCATTAAAGAGAAGTCAGTTGGAGACAATAGTGAGAAGAGGAAGTATGCCTCGCAAAGTAGCAAATATGGGTTCTAAATGCTTATTTTTATGTTTTTCAGTGATGAGGACCATGTTTAATGGTTTTCAACATATTTTGGACAACAAACCTTATTTTTGGATATTTTGTGGATAATGTGGATATATATTCTTTTTTTTGGATATGATATAAATTATTACTGATATTTAAATATCCAATTTAAAAATCCACGGGAGTTACAAGGGTGTCATATGGTCTATATAATTATCTTTTGTGCATTTTATTTGATGATTAAGAAAGAAGAATTGATGGGAATCACAAGGGGTCCCACCTATTTTAGTTATTATTAATTAATACCCTTAATTATATATTATTATTATTTTCTCCTAAACCAATTTGTTAAGTTAATTTGACTTAACTCACTAAAAGTAGTTGAACTACTTCAACTAATTGGAAAAATAATAAAATCCCAATTGGATGAAGAGACAAGAGAAGAATAGAAAGAGACAAACAAAATTAAGGTTTTCTCTTTAGTTACATGAGATAGTTTCAGTTTTCATTCATTTATGAGTTTATTCGAAAGCCTAATTCTCTTGTTGACAGCGGGATCTTATTGTAGACAACAAGGTTCAAGATTGAACGATACTTTTCAACCATTTGTTTTAGAGGTGTTGATTCATCCTTGATAGTTTGTGTATTCTTGTATGTTTGTGAATTAATTTTCATGACTGATAAAGGATATCTGGTAGAGTCAAAATGGCAGCAGTTTGTGGCAAGCTGATCCAGATTATTAATTTCAGTTTTACTTTACTGTCGGAGTCTTTTTGTATGGTGTTCATCAGAGATATCTAAATCATAATTTGGTCCATACCCTCGCAGGGGTTTGTAAAGAGAAAAATAATTTTGGTATATCAGAATGAAATAAAATCAGATTATTGTTCTGTCTCATACATGTGTTTCTATGACTTGGTTCCTCTTTTCATTTTTTGTCTCCATTTTTACTTTAATGTAAAATCTGCATACATTCCAGTAGCTTTGTATAAACTTTATGTCATATTGCAACATATATAAATTATAAAATCAGCCTCAGTCTTTGTAATTAATACTTATGGATTGAGTGAATGTTTTTTGAGGCTATAAATCTCGGGTGACATTCACAACTATATTTTCCTAACCAGGCAAGATCTGAAAATGATTGAGTAAGGTGTTTGATACGTTTTCCTCAACATAGACCATCCCGGAAGAAAGAGTATGGAGGGATAAACTCCACTAGATGTGAAGGGGGGATAAGGGTCTAGGAAGAGAGCTAATCCATAGGGTCTTAATCCAAGGGAAATATTATTAAATATTTCCTAAAGTCACTTTGTGGGATATACCAATTTATCCTAAGTTTCCAAGAGAAGGGAACAAATCACCAAGTGGGTTCAAGAGAGAGTTCAAGAGATGACAAGTGTCAATTAAGAGCATGCAAATAAAATTTGAAAACATGGTGCATTTTCTATTCATTCAATCATGTTGTCTTTCTCTCCATCATTTTTTGTACCATCTCCTTGTTGTTGTATGTACTTGCTTCCCTCTCCATTTTTGTTGGAGGATGATTGAAGTTGGATTTTTTGGGACTCAAGCTGAAGAAGCAGGTTGCTATGCATGTGTGCATTTATCTTCAGGTGACAGAAGTGTTGTTGAAGAGGTGGTTTTTCAGGCTCGTAACCATTCTCTCCAAGTGAGAGAATTGTTGGGAATTGTTTCCCAGAAGGTGCTAAGTTGCAACTACAGAACTCCAAGATTTATTTTCTGGCTTATTTTTGAATCCCGGAAGGGAAGTGGGGCATTCGAAGGGGCACACTCCCTGGGTGGGACAAGCATGTGGGGAAATTAGAGACTCTAGGATGGATAATAAAACATGGCACCTGAAATATTAGCATTATTGTGGAGATACCTTCTCTGGGTAGGTTTTCCTTGCCAAGTGGAGTTAAGCCCCAGCTCGGGGGTGACTCGGGGGTGACTTGCTGTCAGTTTTTGGGAAACAGAGTCTAAGGCTAGGAGGAAAGGTAAAGGTCTACATGCAGTTGGTGGATATTTATATCAGATAAGTGTCCATCCTGTATTTGTTTAAATTACTATATGAATGATTATGTAATCCTATGTTGGGTACTTACTGTGTAGTGCTCATATATTTCTATCTTGGGTATTTATTGTATTAATTATACTCAGAATACATGTTGCTAAAATTGTACAGGGACCATAAATATGTATTTCCTATCATGGGTTTTTACTGTTGTAATTATCCTTGAATATGTGTTTCTAGGATTGTTCAAATATGGTAATTATATGTTACAGACAATAATAATTTTGGTTGTAACTATACTTGTGTGCATATGATGTTAAAATTGCCTGGAATTGTACATTTTGTGTATATGCAGAGTCTATGTAAATGTTTAAGTGTTTTTCCAAAGATATTGGTTGGGGTAATGATACTTGGGAATATATTGTTGGTATTTTATAAATGTTTGTTTACTTGCAGAGTTTCCATTTAATTCAATGGTTACATAACTAGAAAATTGGGCATATCTTAGCCACCATTGGTTGGAAATGCCTAGTCCATGTATGGACCGTTCACAAGGAATGAATCATTTCTCACGTGGAAATAAGAAATACCTTATCTAGTTGAGAAGGATTGAAAATAATCCTGAAGGCCTGTTAAGCCTTAGAAATTACCTAAGGAAGAACTAAATTTGGCTAATTTCTTAAGAAGACTGTTAAAACGATGAAATCCCATGTCTTTCCCCAGGAAGAATCACATCCATTGAATTCTGCATAGTGAAATAAGCTTGGCCATTGGTTGGTGATACAGATTTTATGAGCAGAACAAAATGAATATAGATTATTATCAAAATATTCTTAACATAGAATAACATATATACAATAAAATTGGTTTATATTCAATAAGGAAATAAGTTGAACTGTAAAATGCAGCAGAAAACAAGCTTTATAGAATGGTGGTGGCTTATCTCTGAGAAGATATGTGATGGTTGCACTCATTCAAAAGAAGATGATTACAATGAGGCTCTGAAGGAATTTTTACAATAAACAGGAATGTAAAAATCCCTAGACATCCAAAAAACTAACCCTAGGAGATGAAGCGCTAAAAGTCATGTGGGCCCCGTTTGGGTAAGTTAGTACATCAACTTCCCGGGGTCGTAACTTTTGCATATGATCTTTATTTTAGGCGCACGATAGCCCGTTGGAAATTTATATCTGAGGACTACACATGTTGTTGTCAGAATCCAAATTTATCTATGGTTAGACTATGGTGATCCCTAAAACCATTGTTTAGGGACTCAAAACGGCCCAAGAAGTCAGGGACTCGAAAACTAGGAAAAAACTGCCAAACTGGAAAACTAGCAAAATGAGCCAGTTGGAATAGGAGGGAGGCCACCGACATCCATATGGATTAGTCCTCCCCCCTTAGGCAGAAATGGTCTCCATTTTGTTGAGTTCTCCCATCAGATGAGGAAATTTCTGCTAAATTTGGCCCCGGTTGAGCCATTTTCCTTGGTGCAGGAGCTGCCCTGCTTTAACAACTCGGTAAAGCTAGATCCTTTGTTGGTGAGTTCCCTTGACTTGTTTGTCCCCAATATGATCAATAGATACATGTTGTATGCAGTAGGGGTTGAGATCTGTGGGTGTCAGTTGTTCTGCTACCTCTAAGGTGTCCAATAATGGTGGGAAATAAGGTCAAAGGAGATCCACATTGAACACTCAGTGCAGGCCAAGGAAAGGAGGAATGTTGAGCTCAAAAGCATTATCACCCAAAGCCTTGGTGATGGTGTATGGCCCATAACGGAGTGGTCAAATATTCCTATGGGGTATCGTAAGGAATTCTTTCTGCAAGTGCAACCAAACTTTGTCGCCCACCTGAAACCTATGTGGCACCTGATGTTGATCATGGCGTTGCTTGTACTTGTCATTGGACTTTTGTAGGATATCCTGAACCTATTGGAGGATGTGCTGGATCCACTCAATGAATTGGGTGGCTTTTTCATCTTCATTTGGAGTAGGATATGAGTCAGTTGAGGTGACAACAAGGGGTAGTGAAACATCTATGGGACCCAATGGTTTGAATCCCAACCCCACCTGAAAGGGGATATGGTCACTTGAGCTATGTAGGGCTTGGTTGTAGCTATGTTGAACATAGGGAAGACTGAACATAGGGAAGACTCTCATCCCATGTGCGAGGGTGCTTGGAATTATACATGCGCAAGATATGCACGATCATTTGATTTACGACCTCAGTTTGGCCTTTTGTCTGGGGGTGGAAGGTCATGGATTTGGTGACTTTGGTGTCCAACAGTGACCAGAGGCTCAACCAGAATGTGATGAGAAATCAACTGTCTTGATATGAGACAATGGTTTGTGGGATTCCAAAATGTACCCAGACTCATTCAAAGAAGAGCTTGGTAGTAGCCTATGTTGTGATGCTCTTCTTGCAGGCAGCCAAAATTACCATCTTAGAAAAGCGATCAACAACCACAAAAACACAGTCATTTCCCCGCTTGGTGGACAAGAGGCCCGACATGTAGTCCATTGAGATGGATTTCCATGGCCTGTCAGGAGTAGGCAGGGGGGTGTACATGCCCTATTTCTTAGTGGTCGGTTTGGAAATAGCATAGGCATAGCAGGACCTAATATACTTGTTGACCTCCTTTCGAGGTTTCGGCCAGTAGAAATGTTTCTGCAGCATTGCCATTGTCTTTTCGACGTCGAGGTGTCCTGCCACCCGACTGTAGTGGGATTCCAAGATCATCTTTTCTCGCTCTCTTTATGGAATGAATATATGGCCCAAACGGCATAGAAGCTCGTCCTGAAAATGGAAATTAGCGACAACTACAAAATGCAGTAGAAAACAAGCTTGCTGGAATGGTGGTGGCATATCTCTGAGAAGAGACATGACAGTTTCACTCATTCGCAAGAATATTATTACAATGAGGCTCTGAAGGCCTTTTTACAATAAACAGGAATGTCAAAAACCCTAGACATCCAAAAACCTAACCCTAGGAGATGAAGCGACAAAATTCATGTGGGCCCTATTTGGGTAAGTTAGTACATCAGTTTCTTGGGGTCGTAACTTTTGTATACGATCTTCATTTTAGGTGCACGATATCCCGTTGGAAAGGTATATCCAAGGAATAAACATGTTTCCATCATAATTTGACTTCATCTATAGTATAACTATGGATATCCCTAAAAACGTTGTTTAGGGCCTCAAAACGACCTCAAAACTTAGGGACCCAAAAACTAGGAAAAAACTGCCAAATTGGAAAACTGCGAAAATGAGCCAGTTGGAATAGGTGGGAGGCCACCAACATCCATTTGGATCAGTTGGGGTCCCTCACATAAGAGAGATTGAAAAGGATGGGTCGTTTATATCCATAAGATCATTCATTGATGAATGATAATCATTGGATCAAAGTTGGAGGGAGATTCTCACTACATCTGACTGAAGAATCAGACCGTCAGATCACATCTGAATTAAGTACAAACCATTAGATCAAAGTCCCATGTGAAGAAACCATTGAATTGAGTATTAAATGTTGATTCTTGATCAATGATCCACGTTGATAGCGCACACTTAAAGTGCTCGGGATTTAGCATAAAGGAAACCCCCACAAGTGGTAATTTAAATACCACCAAATGACACATGGAGGTGATTAAAGGCACAATGAAACCCTAGGATTCGTTTGGAAACCACACTCAATACCCATGCTACACTAAAGGGGAATATTGTTTGATGAAGGTGGTAATATATGATAGTTTGATGCCAAAATACGTAAAGTGGGCACGTGGAAATCATCAATCATAGTAGTGTTTGAAGCTCGAGATCTAAATGATCTCAACCATTGATCACAATGGGTCCCTCAGAGTAGGTTGGTTCACCAAAATAAAAATACCCCAAATGGGTAGGACTCTGAGGAGCAATATTGACTGTCAATCAAAGATCAACAGAAAGATAATATTGAGTGTAGATGTTGGTGGGCCTCACTTGGACAAGGCCAGGATGAAGGTGACATCACGCTGACAAGGATGAGATCACCCACCCATTGCGTAGAGGATAGGTGTCAACACCTAGAAGGATTTTCCAGTGATCATCGATGATAGGTATGCCATGTCAGTCCACATGGAGGGTCCATGTGTCAAGTGGTTATTGTCCCACATGGAAATGTGTTATGGCACTTTGGGGAGGTGAAAAGTGATGTGTCCTGAGTTCCATGTGTCAAGATAAGTGGTGGAATTGGGTAGGGACACGTGTCCTAAGAGATAACGCAGATGCCACATAGGATTCTGCATAAGAAAGGCTAGGATGTGAGTAACATCATGATGGTGAGGGATGCCACCGCATCCAAGGGAGGACATGTCTCAAATTGTAATTTGTGGAAAGATCTGAGAATGGCCCCTATCGGTGTTATTTCTTAGGACACTTGGCTAAATCCTATCCCTCAAATGTATTAGAGAAACATCTTAGCCATCCATCAGATGGGGATGATTAGAGTGAGTTTCATTCCATAGGAAGAAGTACTTTGACATGAGTACTCCAAGGATTGATCAGGGTCGTTGACTGGAGGGTGGCCATGATGAATAGAAACCGTCGATTTAAAATGGACCCCACAAGGGCATGTTCAAAGGTAGAAAGTATATCTATTATCAGTCTAATTGTTAAGTGCAGACACAAATCAATCCCCCTAGATCCACCTAGATATAGAACAAAACAAGATAGGACATGGCACTTTCCCTAAGTTACAATCATTGAATTTACTACCAAAGAAGGAATGAATGACATACCTTTGAATATCGCTTCCTTATATCTTTGTTGTCCTTGCTCCACTCTGGTTCTCTTGTGAAATTGGATCTGCAATGACACAAAGCAACCAAAGTGAAAGAAACAATAGTATATTCAATGACAACCTATGCATATGATCAAGGAATTATGCAATAAAATAAAGATAATTCTATGGGAAAGAAGCATGCCACTATATTATATTAAATAATAGGAAGAGAGATTACAACCGGATGCCTTGATGTCGTAAGGTTCCTTCCAACAGTTCCTTGCTTCCCACACACTTCTTGCTCCAAGGATTATGAGACCATGGATCTGATAACTACTCACAATCTATCTTGACAAAGAAAATCTCATAGCCAATCTAACCAAGCTAACAAGCTCAAGAAATTTCCAACTCAATCAAGCTAACTTTCTCCATGAGAGCTCCTCTCCTTTAATAAGTTGAAGAGGATAAGGTGAGGAGGTTAGGATGATCCCACTAAATCATGAAAGCGAGTAAGATCCAAACCGTATGGAGGCCACCTCACCATAGAATATTATCCTTCTAGAAGGATCGAGAAGATGCTCGTTTTTCCCCACATACGAAGGCTGTCGCACCCTAGCTACAGTGCAGCCTGCGGAAACTTCACAGCCTAGCTATAGTGCAGCCTGCGGAAATCAGGAATTTCCTCACCCTAACTATAGTGTAGCCTGCAGAAACCAAGCATTTCCTCACCCTAGCTATATTGCAACCTACGGAAACCAGGCATTTCCTCACCCTAGCTATATTACAGCCTGCGGAAACCAAGCATTTCCGCACCCTGTGTATAGAGAAGGTTGCGTAAATCCTCTTTAAAATGGTTTTTACAAAGGAAAATACAACTTCTTCTATTAGTAAAAGTTCTTCTCCTTTATTTCTTCAGGAATTCAGGCCACTCACCCCTCTAAAGGCAACATATAGGTTTACATCATTAACGGTCATAGGGATGACGAAAATAATGTGTAACAGAGAGCCCCCCAAAGTATGAAGTTATAATAGAGTGATAGCTGAAATACTTTGTCGAGTGTGTGTAGGGAACAAGGAATAGTCGGTTGAAAACCTGCCAACAAACAAGGAAATACAGTACAATAATATATCATCACTGAGGTAGGCATTCCCATACTCAGAATACAAATGACTCAAAACATAAATGCCGACATGCAAAGATCCATGTCAGGTAATACAGGTCATGGCCACCAAACATACACTATGGATCCATGCCAATATGACTCAAATCTGATCATAGCCACCAAAAATGCATTGTGGATCTATGTGTTAAAGACTCAAATTTGAACATAGCCACGAGACATACAATGTGGATCTATGCAACAGTACAAATTGAATATACTCCAACGCAACCTGAATCTGTAAGAAAAGATTTAGGGTCTTCATCTCCACCACTCTATAGTATGAATTTAGCCATGTGATTACAGGTGCTGAAGTCGAACATGGTAGAAACCACTTGATTACTGGTCATTAATGAATACCGTTAACAAGTGCGAGGGAAATTACCATTAATGTTAATGACTTCCAAGGTACTCTAGTAAAATCCAACAAATGTGAATCAATGAGATGAAGTCAAACACTCAGCGGAATCCCTCGATCAGGGGTCAATAATGAAATCCCACTGTCGAAAGCGAGGAAACCTTTCATTCAAGCATGTAAGTTCCAAGGTACCAATTAGTTTCTAAGTCCAACTCCTGGATAATGAGTTTAAGTCGACAGGAAAAGACTCGTCAGAGAAGGGCCTTAATGTACCCCCCATCAATGACACGAAATGGGTAAAAAGATTTGATGTAGATTAGAGTAACCAGTGACTCAGGACTAACTCAGGGATGAACGACACAATAGAAGGCTTAAGGACTGTAGAAATGGCTGATGCAATAGAATGATTTCCTGGGTTAAACTTCTCTTTGAACATATTGATGACACGACAACTGTCTTGGAAAAACTAACTCAACAACAGGGATCACAGACCAATTTGTAATCTTATAAAGGAGTATGATCAAGAGACAAGTGGATTTTCCCAACCTAGACACAAATCAAGTGAAAGGGTGTCATGTTCAAAGGTGACTCTTCCATAGAATACAAGTTTAGACACATTTCTTTCCCAATTTTTTCCCCCACCATTTCTGGCGAGTACCTCTTTATTTTTACGCAAGATTGAGGAGGATAACATAGGCATGTAGATGTAATATCATCCTTCGGATGAGTCCCTCGGAGTATATTTAACGAACCATAAGAAGGAGTGGTTCAGTCCCACATGGGTCTGTCGATGTTTTTTTAATGAGTCCAAAGAAAGAAAACTCAAGGGTTTTTCATGTTTAGAGAGTCTGAAAAACACTTAAAGAAAACTTCGGTCCCATATGGGCCTTTCAATGTTTGTTTAACGAGTCCAAAGAAAGAAAACTCATGGGTGTTTCATGTTTAGAGAGTCTGAAAAAAAATTAAAGAGAACTCTCTCAGTTCCTTTTTCATAAAATAGTTTGATGAGACCGAAAAAGAGATAAACTATCGCTCAACAGACGTTTTCTTCAAATACTTTAATGAGCATGAAAAGAACAAGATTGCTTGGCAATCTTTTCATAATTAGATTCTGAAAAGAGCTTAAAGAGAAATCTAGGGGGTTCCTTTTTCGTATAACCTTTNTGGACCTGTTTTCATTTTTACATAAGCTCGAACCAGAGGAAACTATGCTTGAGGTAGGTGGTTTCATTTTTACACAAGATTGAACCATAGAAAACTATTCTTGTGACTTCCCAACGCATGGTTGGTACTTAGCCCCCCATCTTAAGAAGCTAGTGGCTTGACTTCATCATGAAGTCTAGAGGCTGAAACCATTTCCCCCCCAAGCTTCGTCTCATCCAAAAACACAGGTGGACGAAATAAAGCTTCAAATACTAGACGAAGGACTTGGCTCAAACAGAGAGGGGGAAAAATCTATTTCATTTTTTAACGAGCTTGACATTGGAATAGGAACTATGCTCGAGTATCCAGGTTCAATTCCCAAACCTATGTTCCATTTTTTAACGAGCTTGACACAGAAACAAGAACTATACTCGTAACCTCTATTTCATTTTTTAACGAGGTTTCCACAGAGACGTGAAAACTATCCTCACAGCTGGTTTCATTTTTTAACGAGCTTGAAAGAAGAAAACCATGCTCAAAGTTGGTTTCATTTTTTAATGAGCTTGAAAGAAGAAAATCATGCTCAAAGATGGTTTCATTTTTTAATGAGATTGAAATTAGAAAATCATGCTCAAAGCTAGCTTCATTTTTTAATGAGCTTGAAATCAGAAAATCATGCTCAAAGCTTGTTTCATTTTTTAATGAGCTTGAAATCAAAAAATCATGCTCAAATTTGGTCTTGATCATGGATTCCAAGAGGAAAATTCTCTGGAAGGACACCATGTCAAGGGACAAAACTCAGTCATGGATTCCAAGAGATCTTCACTGGACGGAAGAGACACACTCTGGAAAGACACCATGTTGAGGGTCGCGACAAGGGTAAGGAGATCAAGCTCTACAAACCCTATCGAAGAGATCACCATGTCAACTACTGGATCCAAATCATCAGAAGTTGATGTCATGGGAGACAATGCCACATAATTAACATATGGAGGGGGAGATATTGTCTGCATATAAGAACCATTTAGGGAGGTAATCCAGTCAGAACCGATGAATGAAAGTTGATCAATGGTCACAATTCTTCCATCGTGAGGGAAAGATATCACACAAAAAATATTGGACACAATATCTTTCATGGCATAGACATAATCTCGCCCAAGGAGTAAAAATAAATCCAAGGGGTCTTGGACTACCATGATGTGAATAAAGACAGATTACCCACCCAAATTTACAGGAAACTGAGGAAGGGTCCCTAAAGGTTGACTCGTTCTTCTGTTAAAAGCTAATAGATTCTGCGTAATCGATGCAAGTTGAGGACAACCCAAAGCTTGCCAAGCAATAGAGGACAAAATACTAATGGACGCACCTTCATCTATCAACATCTGAGGAACATCCTGAACACAAACTTGTATTGTAATCTAGAAAGGAATATGAGAGGGAAGACGAGGTCTAGTTAGCACACCCCAATTAAAAAGGATGGCCTCATTACTTGGGGGAGGTTCCATGGGAGAAGGCAGAATACCCCCTAACATGGTAGAGTCTGTATCAACGAGAAAAACATGGGCAGTATCAGGTTTACTATTGAGCAGGAGTGTAGGATCGACCGATGATGAGATCAGATCAACTACTTGGGTTTCATTCTCCAAGGGGAGAATCGAGTCGACAGGTGGAAACGGATCAACCACTTGGGTTTCACTCTCTAACGGGAGAGTGGGATCGACCGAAGAGGAAATCAGATCAAACACTTGGTTTTCACTCTCTGGTGGGAGAGTGGGATTGATCAAGGATGGGAGCAGACCAACCACTTTGTCAATTGATTCAACTAAGGATGTGACTAGATTGACGACATGATCAACCGGATTGACCAACAAAGGGACCAGATTAATCATTCCATCAACTACAGCTGGGTTGAGAGTAAGCTTGCGATAAGTAGCTGGAAGGTGAGGCTATGAAATAGTTATGTCTTCTATTAATTTTGAGGCTTCATCCATACGAGGGAAAATGTGAGTTAGAAGACTCCCTTTGCATAACATGCATANTCATGTCTTCCAGTAATTTCGAGGCTTCGTCCATACGAGGGCAAAGGTGAGTTTGATGACTCCCTCCACATAACATACAAAGGAACTTGACTCTACTTTTCTTTTTCCCAATGGTATCTTGACTAGTTGACGAGAGGTCATCAGCATGTTGTTCAGAGGATGACGACATGGGTTGGCGAGGGTGTGTAGACCATGCTTCTATAACCTTGGATAGACTAGAGCAATCCTTAAGAAGATGACTACCCTTACAAAGCTTGCAAGGGTACTTGGGCTTACGTGTTTGGGTGATCTTGGCATCATCAACACTTCCAGCATGATTATCAGTAACTGGTGGTTTTCCAACATGTCTCACAGTGGTTGGAATCTTAGACCCTTGTTTATTTTTCTTCTTCTTAGTCTTCATTTTCTTCTTCTTCTTATCCACCGAGTTACTAGCTTCAGAGCTTTCACTCGATGAAGAAGATGAAACAAAAGAATACCTTGCAAGTGAAGAAGGAGAAGAAGATCTTACTGGTGAAGACGGTG